>JAJPUD010010881.1:0-10113 GCA_023553655.1 Myrmecobius fasciatus
TATATATATATATAGGTTCATCCTTGGCTTTTTATTTTCTATTCTTGCTGGTTTCATTTATTCCTATAGATTAAACTATCACCTTCTCCTGAATTCGATTTTAAAATGGGTATATATATGTATATACATATGTATATGTATATATGTTATTATAGTTACTACATAACATTATTATATTATATTATGACAGTAGATTATAATGGATACTATAATATGTAATACATATATTATTATACTATATTATAACAGGCTGCATTATAATATAGTATAATATTATACAATGCTATATAATATCGTATAACAATATATAATGACATTATTGCAATATATTTTACATAATATATCATAGTGGTATGTCAGTATAGTATAATCTGATATGTCATTATATTATTAAATTATATTATGTCTATATATATTGTGCATATATACAATGATATATATATGTTACATTCTGAAGTCCCAAATTAGAACAGAGTTTTCAATTGCTTACTGAAAAAAAAGGGACTTAAAAAAAAATCCATTCAACTCAACAAGTATTGTTTAAATACTTGTTGCCAAGCTTAGCTGAGGGCCCCAAAACAACCCTCAAAGAATGGAGGAGTTGTTACTCCAGTGCAAAGAACAATGATAAAAGGTCACCGAGAGAAAATGAAACTCTTCCACTTTCATTTAGGGCTGTTTTCTGGAGCAGAAGAATAATCTCCAGTAGGAACTGGGAAGAAAAGCCTGAGGGGGAGGCCCTCAAGTCGCCCGGCTCAGATAAGCTCTGGCCTAGGAGAATGAAGGACTTGCAAATACAGTTGCTACAGTTGGTGACCTTGGAAAAACCATGGCCAATGGGGGAGGGGACAGAAAAGGCAAGCTGGAGCAGAATGGTCCCAAGTTTCCAAAAAGGAAAAGGGAATTCTTCCAATTCTAGTCCATGGACTCTTGCAATTCCTGGCAAAAATTCTCCCCCACAATGTAGGTCAGAGTGCTGGGTGCCTACAATCCCAGCTGCCTGCAGCCTGAGGCTGAAGGAGCTTTTCAGTTCCAAAATTCTGAGCTCCTGGGTCAGAACAAGCTGCTCATCACTTTAAGTTAGCTTGAATGTGGTGAGCCTTAGGCATGGGACTCTACCAGGCTGCTTAAGCAGGAGCAAACTGACCCAGGGAGGGAAAGGAGGCCAGGGAAACCTCTTGTGCTAATTAGAGTGGGACTGGGACCAGGACTAGTCTCCCCATTTCTAGCCTGGGCAAGAGGAGGAGACTCAATATTAAAAATTTGTAAAGTATTTTTTAATCTATAGCATATAGTTCTTTGAGATGACTATCCTTACCCCTCCTTGCACTTTCCCCAGAGAAAGATTAGTCACAAATCCCCCCTGGGCTCTGGGTAGCCAGAAGTGCTGGATACTGTTTCTATGCTATATAGCTTATGAGATCACACTCCTATGTTTTCCAACATATTTATTGGTAAATATCAATTTAGTTATCTAACTCAGTTTTTTTTTTATCTTTTTATTTCCAAAATATATGCAACATTCACCCCTGCAAAACCTTGTGTTCCAAATTTTTCCTCCCTCCCTTCTTCCCACTCCCTCCCCAAGCAGTAAGTAATCCAATATATATTAAACATATGTAATTTTTCTATACATATTCCCACAATTTTCATGCTGCATGAGAAAAATCAGATCAAAAAAGAAAAAAAATGAGAAAGAAAACAAAAAGCAAGCAAATAACAACAAAAAAGTGAAAATACTATGTTGTGATCCACACTCAGTCTCCATACTCCTGTTTCTGGATGCAGATGGCTCTCTCCATTACAAGACCATTGGAACTGGCCTGAATCATGTCACTGTTGAAAGAGCCACATCCAAAAGAATTGATCATCATATAATCTTCTTGTTGTTGTGTACAAAGATCTGGTTCAGCTCACTTTCCTTAGCATCAGTTCATGCAAGTCTCTCCAGGCCTCTCTGAAATCGTCCTGCTGGTCGTTTCTTACTGAACAACAATATTCCATGACATTCATAGACCATAATTTATTCAGCCACTCTCCAACTGATGGGCATCCCTTCAGTTTCCAGTTCCTTGCCACTACAAACATGGCTGCCACAAACAGTTTTGCACAGTTAATTTTTTAAAGGAAATATTTTAAGGTAGCATTTTAAGGACAGAAGTATATGGTTTGTTCAGAGAGGTCTAGCAACTCTGCAGTTAGGGCTTGGGGAGCCCTTTTCAGGACTGCTCACCCACCTTTAGTACATGCAGCTCTTCTTGTGGCTCCAAGAAGCTGTAGGAACAGCCACCTCCCTGAAAACTATCTGAACAGACAGGCTTAAC
This sequence comes from Myrmecobius fasciatus, assembly GCA_023553655.1. Taxonomy (NCBI): domain Eukaryota; kingdom Metazoa; phylum Chordata; class Mammalia; order Dasyuromorphia; family Myrmecobiidae; genus Myrmecobius; species Myrmecobius fasciatus. The sequence continues at coordinate 2,325 of JAJPUD010010881.1, forward strand.
CAGGCTGAGGTAACCAATGGGCCTCAAATCTGTCAGTGAGTGAGGGGAGGTCTACGCCAGGCGTGTGGAATGGGCAGATAAGAACAATTTGTTCTAATGGCCATGAAAGTGGCTAAAGTGGGTGCAAGAGAGCGCTTAGGGCTTGGTCAGACACCGAAGACACTAAGATCATCCCCAGCATCTTGGGCCACTGCTGGTCATCCTGACTTTTGTCCTGCCACAGGACTTGGGTAACTCTGCAAGAGAGAGTGAGACTGATGACTTTGTTCAACTCTGCCTCATCCAATTCACTTGGAAGTCAAGACATCACCCATCATTGGTCTTCCTTGAAAATGAAAGACCAATCTGTAAAATGGGGAGGTCAGACTAGCTAGTTTCCAAGCTAGTGCTGAGACTTTCCATCTGAGACCAAAGTGAGATCTAGTTCCAAGGGACTCACAGCCCCTCCTCACCTTCTCTTCCCATTTGTCCACCATTTTCCTTTATGAAACTCTCCCTAACATGAGTTTTGCCTTTCAGTGATATGTGGACATGGTTCAATTGCTCCAGTCTGCTCATTTGTCATTGGACAAGGTTTTCACAATTAGTGGACCAAAAGCTATATATGGGTGTCTATGTTTGTATACATACACATACACATGTTTCTATGTGTATATCCCCAATACGTTCTGATCCCTTTCCTGCCAATCTCCCACTCTCACTTTAGAAGCAGAAAGGATCAACTGTGGATTTATATCCATACAGCCAAGAATTCTATCAGCAAGCGTTTACCTACTCCTTTAAATACTATCTACAGTATTATGTATTATCTGAAGCAGCATCCACTTGTTAAGTACCATCTCATTTTTTCTTACCTCTTACACACCAGACACTATACAAGACATTGGACATACAAATACAGAGATTCACACCTTGCCTACCTTCAACGAGCTTAACATTCTAATGAGAGGCAAGGCTTATGAAAAGATGCTCCATATATATTTTACAAGAGGTATTATATTATGGAATATGTATGTGTAATCATATTTGATAAAATACAGTTACTAAATAAATATAGATACCTTGCCAACCTTTAATGAGCTTAACATTCTAATGAGAGGCAAGGGTTATGAAAAGATACTCCATATATATTTTACAAGAGGTATTATATTATGGAATATGTATGTGTAATCCTATTTGATAAAATACGGTTACTAAAGACAGGCAGATGCAAAGTCATTAAACATAAGATCCCTTGGGAAGAAAAGGACAAGTGTTGGAAGGCTCAAGAAAGGCTTCATGGAGAAGATGGAGCCTGAGCTGAATCTTCAAGAACGAGAGAAGTTTTTGGAAGGAGACTGAGATGAAGGGGGAGTGCACAGCAGACATGAGAGCTAGCCAGTGGGGAGGGATAGATGGCAGTCAGTGGCCAGCCTGTGGCCTAAGTGCACACTAGATTGGTTCTCATGGAAGAGACATAATCAGTTGCCAAGATCATGCTCAAAGACCTTTCCATTTGGCAGTCCTCCCTTGGAATAGCCTTTGAAAACATCATCTTACCTCAATGGCAGAGTGAGACTTTTTGGAGGGGTTAGATAACAGCTTATGGAAAAAGAAATGGTCTGGGATCCCCCAAAGGCCAATGGAGGGACATTCAGGAGATGCATGTGGCCTAAAATATAACACTAATGAACAACCCAACCTGGAAGTACTATAGGGATGAAGGACCAGAAAAGATGGTGGGTTGGTGGGCAGTGAGCAGGGATAACGTGGGGACACTCCCTTAGTGTCCACATCATGGCAAGAGCCTGGAGGAAGCCCCTTAGTGTTCTGAGCTGATCCCCTGAGGAGGGTTTATTAAAAAAAAAAAAATGGACAAGAGTCTTGCAGCACAAGAAGGTTTCCCTCTTAGGTGGAGGGAAGAGCCACTTGAAAATGAAGAAAAACATTATTTTATTAAAAACCTACTTTGTGCAAGCCCCGGGAAGATACATATTGGAGCAGCAAAGTCTTTGCTTTCTAGATATTCCTGTTCTAGTTAGGAGAGGCCAGGATGTAGGACTTGTCACCTGCCAATCAGATGGAAAGTCTGCTAACTAATGGCAAGACCACAGAACTGACGACAAGACCCAGGGGTCCTCGGGGTGCTGACCAATGACATGCTTGTGATCACGGACCCATCAAATTCTCCAAGTATGACACCCAGGAACCCCACTTCTGGGCTATCGGTGTCTGCATTATGTATTTTATTGGAGCTCTCCACAGTGGCAATGGTCTGGGGTGACCCCACAGCTACAGTGTTAACACTTAGGCCCCAAGTCTTAGACAAAGAGAGCAAAAGTAGGTTTGAGCTGGGGGGAGGAGGGTATTGAAGGAGAATAAAGAAATGAAAAAGTGGTATGACTGACTCAGTTTATGAGGAGATATCTGCTGTTCCCCCAAAGTAAATAACAGCCCTCGCCAACATTCAGCTCTCCACTGGGGGAAAAAGGCTTAACTGTAGCATGTTGGCCTAAAATCTGTGGCGTGAGTTTTTGGGGGGCCATCATTGCCACTTAATCCATTACTACGGACCTCGTGCCCTTGGACTCATGCAGAGACTTCAGCCGGTGTGTTCACCCGGTCACAAGCCCCCCCATTCTTTGGTTGTTCAGTTGGGTAGCCTAGCAGCTTCTTATTAAAAATCAATCAATAAATCAATCAGTAAATAAGTAAATGAATGAATGAATAAATAAATAAATAGTCATTGCTTAAAAACAGTCCCTTGGCAAGGCAGCGGTTTGGGGGAGAAGGAAGCAAAGCCCTCCGACTTTACAAGAAATCCGAGGAGACCCAGCCGGCTCTGACGTGGAGGTGAGCTCCCGGCCCCGGCGCACAGGTTCCTCCGCCGTGGAGATCTGGGCTGTGGGAGTTTCGTGGCCAGACCCAGATGGGCTTCTGTTGACAGTTTGTCTACGAGATCTAAACCTGATCCTCTCAAACGAAGTTGGGAGTCCTGTTGCTAGGGATAATGAGAGCAACGACAAATTAGCCAGACTGGATTCCGACTTGAGCCAGCCGCTGAACAATGACCGCACCTGGGCTGCCAGTCGAGCCATCTGCCGCTCGCCCTTCTCCCAGAGCCCGCGTTCCCAGCATCTCACAGGTGTGTCCCCTGGAGTTGCCCCGCAGGACCAGCGTGCCCCTCCTTTCCTAAGCGGGTCCAGGGCTTGTGTCCTCCGGCTGCACTCTATGCAACAGGCGGAGCATCCAGCGAGCAAAAATTTTGAAATTTCCCATCAAAATAACGCTTAAAAAGAATCCAGTGAAACCGAGGGGCAGCATGGTTAACGGAAAAGTAGGGTAGGGGCAGCAGGGTGACTGGGTAGATAAAGCCCCTGGCCTGGAGTCAGGAAAATCTGAATTCAAATCCAGCCTCAGATACTTACTATCTGTTGTCACTTTACCCATGTTGCCTCAGTTTCCTCACTGCAAAAGGAAATGGCCAAGCATTCCAGGATCTCTGCAAAGAAAACCTCAATGGGATCCCAGAATCAGACAAGGACTCAACAACAGCGTGGGTAAGCTAAGTGGGCAGAGAGCTGGGCAGGTAGGTGTGGAGCATTAGCACCCTGGCTTCTAGAGGGGATTCCCGGGCCAGCTTCGTTGCTTCCTAGCTTTCTGGCCAGGGCAGGTGAGGGACTAGATTGGACGGCTTCTGAGCTGCTCAGTGACTTGTGACTCAGGGACACGGGTGTTTGAATTCTGCCCTGAGGGATCGTGCAGAAGCCTCCCTCTGCCTGCGCCAGCTCTCTAGTTCTTGCCACCGGATCCCGGGAAGGGAGCTGGAAGGGACCTCAGAGACCCAGCTGGAGCCCCACCTTTTAGAGAAAAGCATGGAGGCCCAAAGAACATCATACGAGTGGGCCAGAGTAGGTAGGCCCAGGATTCCAACTCCTTCCTCTCTATTCTGCTGCCCGGGAAAATGGAAAAGAGCCAATCCTAATTGGTCTCGTGAGATAAATATGATTACAAATAAATTATGATATCATTACATATTATTTGACAATATAATAATAGATTGATAATATTGTTAATATTTGATATCATATAATAATATCATTAAAACAAATACAATATGAAATATTACATTGTTTATTAGCACTAGATTACCTAATAAATATTTATATATTTATTATTGTTGTTGTTGTTATTATTATTATTGATATTATCATAGATTGAAAAAAAGAGGTAAAAGTACTGACTGCAGTTAGCCAGAGTCAGCTTAGACCTTGGGCCAGAACCGGGCCCCTGCTGCTCGGGTCTTGGGGATCGACGAATGGGCCTCCTCAATTGACAGTTCGCTTAGGCCGCAGTTGGCCGAAATCGAGTGCCATTTCTGAAGTGCCACTGGTAATTGGCTCCACCGCCTACGCAGGTCAAAATATAAACAGCAGACCCCAATATATGAGCTTTCCCATCCACGCGGCTCCTTCAGCTCCCATGGCGCAGCTCTCGGGTGAAGGGAGGATGATGTTTCGGTCACGGCGCGCCAGCTGAGAAAGCAAAACTGGACACATTTCTGATTAGGGCCCAGCGCTCCTAATAAACCCTCCCTTGTGTGTCCTCAGGGGGTGAGCTGGAACATATGGCGAAAACCCTCCCGGGTCAACCGCGGAGCATCCTACACAATCCATCACTTGACAGGGGCCGATAGCACTCGCAGAACTCATAACGGGCTGCAAGATAGCACTCTGGACCCCGCATTCTTCTGCCACTCGAGATGACGGATGGTCTTTGTCGGCCAGTCATGCGTCCAGGACGGGGCGGGTGGACGGCCAGACCAGGGAACCGTCCCGGATCCCCGGCAGACTATCTGGATTCTTGTCAATCATCAGGACATGTGTCTTCCAAGATATTTTAACAGGTTCCAGACCCCGAGCTTGAAAAGGGACCAGGGATCCAGGTGAGGTCAGAGGAGGGTCTGTCCATATAACGTCATATCTCCAGAGAAAGGAGCGTCCTAAAGTGATGGAATCGGCTGGTACAAGTCAGGCCTGAGTGAGGCTGAAGACTGACAGGAGGCCCAAACCAAAGGGATAGTGGATGTGCTCACTGTACAGAGGAACGTTTTTTAATTATGTCAAAAGTTCCCAAATTGGACATTCCCTTTCCTAGATAGCCTCCCCGGAGAGCAACGAGGGTGATTAGCTGGTACATAAAATAGGGCCTTGCCTGCAACTGAGCAGATTATAATAACTATTAGTTATATTTAAAAACAAAATGGAATTCTGATTTTGTCATCCCCGTGAAAGACAGGGTGGAGTAATGGCTAGCAAGCTGGTCTTTGGGCCAAGCAGAATGTCAAGTCTACCCTCTGACTCCTACTGAGCACCAAGACAGGCCACCGGGTGGACAGCACAGAGATTGGAACTTTGCACCTGCAGACAGGAAGATGTAAGTTGATTTAGCCTAGTGGTGGAACCCCATTGGGCAAGTCACACACACACAAAAAAAAAATCTTTGTCTGCCTCAGTTTCCTCTTCTGTAAAATGAAGATAATAATAGCCCCTACTTCCCAGAGCTGTTGTGAGGATAAGGTGAGATCATCTACGGAAAGCACTATGTGAATACCGGCTAAGATTGTTATCATTATTAGATATTATGCTTTCAAATCCTGAAGTCTAGCCTATGGATATTTCGAAAGGCAGAAAATAAAATACATGGCTTTACAAATGAGACCAATGATATAGAAATACACTGATCAGAAGATCTGTCCTTTTTAGTTCTCAGATCCCCAGGTTAGGGACTTCGGTGCTCCACAGGACAGACAAGGGACCTGTTCTGGTGCTGTGAGCTTCCTCATTCAGGATTTCCCAATACCGTGACATCACACGTCCGGGTCCGGTTGCCAGACTATTCCCATCTTCATTGACTCCTTTCCAGAAACCTGCCAGTCTTCTCTTATTTCCTCATCTCCCCCCTTCCTGTTTCTTTCATGTCACCACTAAAAAGCAATTTGCATTTCTCCCTTCCTAAACTCACCAACAACCTTGGGCCCTGTATTTTTCATCAGCTTTAATATTTTTATACTTGGATGGCCCTGAATATTTGCTCGTGGCACAGACTGCGATCCAAGCCCGTCCTCTCCTTATGACATCTTCCCTTAATGTTCCCACAGAGGGGGTTTTTATGGCAACAGAAATCAGCAATCCTTAACTTACAAAGAAGTTGCTTTCTCTGTGGTGAATGATGCTCTCTAAGGTGAAATGATTTTGTCCGGGGGAAGGCCTTCCACAGTGCAGATTGCTGCTCCCTTGAGACAGTCTGTGAGTCTTCCCTGGAAGGCGCCCGGTGGCAGGAATCCCCCTGTCTCTGTAACGGTCCATTCTATTTTTGGACAGCTGGGATGGTTGGGAAAGCTTTCCTTCCTCAAGGACAAAACCTGCCTCCCTAAACCTCTGCCATCGATACCCGTGTTGTCACCTGGGGTCAAGCAGAGGAAGTGAATTTGAATACAGATCATCCTGACTCCAGACCCAGAGCATTGACCCACCCAGCTGGCTCAGCAGATTACGGCCCTCCCAGATCATCCCCTCTCCCGGTGAAGCTTCCCCCTGGACTCCCCCTGTCCTTAATATGGTATAGGATCATTGAGTCAGGTTCCACTCTCCGTGATCCCATTTGCAGTTTTCTTGGCAGAGATACTGCAGTGGTTTGCCATTTCCTTCTCTGGCTCTTTTTGCAAATAAGGAAACCGAGGCAAAAAAAGGTGAAGTGTCTCAGGACTCATTGCCATCATTTAGTGAAGGTGGGTTTCTCAAATAGGGCGTGCATTGTTGGTGGATGAACAACAAAGAGTGTGCCGTTCTAGGATCGTTGGGAAAACCTGGGGCAGTGGGAGCAACAGCCAACTGGCTGCCAACTGTCCCTGCTCAAAAGGAGGCTCTGCTCTAATGGGGATGACAAGAATATCACAGATTTGGACACAGAGAAACAGCAAGGAGAATGAAGAGCGGTAAGACAGGGAGGGAGCTCAGTCTGCCTCAGCTCCCTTATCTGTAAAATGGGGGCAATATCATGAATTTCAGATGAGGTCACGTCCATCAGCCTGGTGGAGCTCAGTCTGCCTCAGCTACCTGTTCTGTAAAATGGGGGCAATCCCAGCACCCATATTATCATGAATTTCAGATGAGATAATGCCCATCAGCCTGGCCAACTGTAGAGTGCTCCCTTAATGCCAGTCCCCGTAGGTCTTCCCTGGCTCCCAGGGAACACTTCAAGGTCCCCGAGCCAGTTCCTGGTAGAGCCGACATCAGCCCCATGATCCATGCACTGAGTCATGACGTCCCTCAGGGAACTCAGCTAGGGTTTGCCCCAAAGTCGGCGAGGTGGCTCAAGCCCAAATGGAGCAGGATGATGTCAGGCAAACTCAGGGAGATCGTTAAACACTGCTGACTGACGGGCACAGCAATGGCACAAGGGAAAGGCCACTGCCTCTTTCTGGGACTGTCAAGTGAAGTCTGAGCCTCGAAAGGCTCTGCTGGCCTGCTCCTGTCTGCAAGGGCTGCGTGGCTACATGGGTACAGACCCAGCCTAGGGGCACATGGGGAGCTGGACATAGTCAGGGGCAAAGCTACCAAGCCCACCATGGAAGCTAAGACCACTCTGAGGACAAAGGAAGAAAGGAATGGGAGAAGGAAGTGAGGGAGGAAAAGGGGGAGGGAGGGAAGGAGGGAGAAAGGGAATAAGGGAGAAAGGGAAGAAGGAAGGAAGGAAGGAAAGAAGGAAGGAAGGAAGGAAGGAAGGAAGGAAGGAAGGAAGGAAGGAA
>JAJPUD010010881.1:26440-40172 GCA_023553655.1 Myrmecobius fasciatus
TAGGAGGGAAAGTGGGGAGAAAGGCTTTAAAACTTAGGAGGGAAAGCGGCCTTCTCCCCCAGCGATGGAAGTGGGGAGAAAGCCTTCCAAGCACAGCAGGAGGTCTGGTCAGGATCCAGGGGGAGAGAGTTACAGTCTCAAGGCCGGTCTCCTGAGGAGGAAATGCCCTTGGCGTCAGTGCCCTCAGATAAAGGGGCCCGGGGAAGGCCGGTGACCCCTCTGAGGAGGCGCCCCTGAACAGAGTGAGACACGCGGAGGCCGATTCAGTATAGAAAGCCATGATGTTTTTAATTCATTTGATTGGTATCCGTGCTATTGAACATATGAGCTGGGAGAGAAATGCTTCCATCTTTGACGATCTTTCGGACGATGATCACAGTGTCAAGGTTATATACGACACAACATACAAGTAGCCAAAGAAGGTTCCGAGACGGCGGAGTCTCAGGGACTAGAAATCAAAGGCAAATTTTCGGGGACACCCAAAGGACGTGGAGGGGGAGTTACAATAACCATACAGAGGACGTTAAGAGAGTCACAGAGTCCATAAAAGCAGAAGAAAACAAAACACCATCATCACCACAGAAGGAACAAAGTCGGTTTTTCCAATTGTGAGGAAATAATCGGAGGAGAAACACTTTCGGGGGCCGTTAGCTCGTGACGACATGAGAAGGGAGCAACATTTAGATATCAGCACAGCGATGCTCACAGCACGAAGATGGCGGTGGGAGAGCGAGGATCGTTGGACCATGGAGCTGTCCAGTTGGAACGACCAGAAGTCACCTGGTTCAATCGTCATTTCTTAGCCCGGGAAACTGAGGGTTAGGTGGGGAAAGTGAGTCACCCAGTGGGGGGCAATCCCAGCTCCCTATTCTTTCTATTACAATGGACTTTGGAAATGGGTGCAGGCCTTTGGGGACTGATAAAGGGACTGGGGATGCTCAATTGGAGGGGAAGGAGGGGAGAATTAAGATTTATTCTGTTTGGCCCCAGAGGGCAGAAATTGCAAACAGATCCATCAAGGCCGGAGGTCAGGAAAACCTTCCCCCCAGTTAGTTAGAACTCTCCAAAAGAGTTTCCCAGGTGTGCCTGGGAAGCCTGAAGGTTTGAGCAAGGACCGGGTGACCACGTGTGGGGATGCTGTCCCTTCCAGTACGGCTTGGCCGAGATGACTTCTGGGATCGTTTCCAACTGAGATAGTTTATGATTCAGAGAAAAGGATGATTTGATTCATTTCCGTACCACTGCCAATAAGCCAGGAATTGTAGATTTCGATCCGAAGTTTCTGGGTTCGATTTTCTCCTAATTATTCGAATTAGATCTTTGAAAATTGTTACTCACTCACTTAGTCGTATGTTCGTTTTGGGGCGTAAGGGGGACAGCGAGGAAGGATTAATTTATGTTAGAATTCACTTCCTAAGCTCATGCATCTTTTCAAAGGTATAGCTCAAAAGAAAAATAAATTCAGGGGAACCAGGTTGCTGACGCCGTTTTCCCGTTTCCGTGAAAATCGAGAAAGTTAGCTAGGACAGAACTGAGAAGACGGCTTCACATATCCTCCACCATTTGCTTTTCTAGCCTCTGCCTCAGATTTAAAGATGCCTCTGCATTTCCATAAATCTTTTATGATTCTGTTAAAACATAGGCACATTTATATACACTAAAGCTTGGTATAAATTGTTCTTTTGGTGGTTTACAGATGAAAAAAGTATAAAAATTGTCTCAATCGGGCTGAAAGCAAACACCAGACCTTTTCTCTAAAAGGTGAATATGGCACTTTTGATTTTAATTAGCCCAGGGAACTTAAAAACCAGATTCTTAGGAAAAAAGAGCAAGCAGACGCAGTGTATCACTTGGTAATTGATTATCTGGTACATAAAATATTTCCCCTGTTCAAAAGGTGTTTCTGTAAAAGATTTTGGGACCAATAAATCCTATTTAGCACATGGTCATGGCACTGAGACCTTGAGTTGAAATAAAAACTGTACAGACGCGTTGGGATAATGGAGGGAAGGGGATGAACCGAGAAAACAGCCTGTTTGCAAAACTACCATCCAAGTTCATTCGTTGAACCCACGAGGCAGGAGCCGCAGCGATGAGTGAGCCGGAGGGTTACAGTTTCCATATACACATTTGTGGGTGTATGTCTCTGTCAACGTTACAGTGGGAGCGGAAAAAAAATGAGACAGCCAGACATCTGCCCCAAATCATCACAGCAGCTGCTCCAAGAGCGGCTGAACCTTCCAAGGGGAGCAAATAAAAGTGACATCTAGATTAGCTTTCCTCATATCATCTTTTTGGTTCTAGGTAGAGCGGCAATCTTTTTGGTTCTAGATCTGATGATTTCTGTCCTGGTCCGGAAGGTCTAGAGCTGGGGTCATTTGGCTCTGGCTGCCGGCTGGGCAGCGGTGCCCATGCTTGAAGGCCTGGATGCTCTCCAGGCGGAGCGGGCCAGAGGGGCCAGACCTGGCCGGGGCAAGCACAGAACTAGAAATGAGAGATTAAAGGGTCCGTTAAAGGGCGACGACCCTCAGTGCCGGGGTCCCCCGCAATCACGCTCCACTGCGTTTTTTGCAACAGGCTGCATTCTCCATGATGAATGAGTAAAAATCAGAGTGGAAAATCCAGATGGGACTTGGGAGATGGTCGTTACAAAAATATAATCGTTGAATGAGAGGAGGTGAGTGTGAGGAGGCAGTCGGGACGGTGGGAATGATTTTCCCCATCTACCTATCCGAGTTAAGGTTCGGGAAGGGAGGGACGACCCGTCTGCTTTGGACACGGGGAAGGGAGGTCCACCGTTTACTCGGGGACGGGACAAACCATAGCAAGGGCCCGGCCCCCTCCTCCTCCACAACAGCAGCCCCAGAGAAAGGAGGAGAATCTGTCTGATGACCACCGGTAATCCAGATTTGGAGGGTTTTCTCCCCCACAGAACGAGCACTCTCCGAAGGGGCCGGTACCTCCAATAGATAGCCTGCACTGTCTGCTCAGGGCCCTGACACAGAACTGCCTTGGCGGACTCCTTCTGGACAAGGGTTTGTGGCCACTGGGATTCGTGGTTTTGCTAATAACTCGCATCTCGGAGAGCCCCCCAGGCTCCCCCGGCCGAGCCCGTGAGGGCCAGAATTTGCCTCTCTGAGTCCGACAGAGGGGGGAATCATGGGAAAGCGCCTGGCGTGGTCGGGTTACGTTCTGTGTCCGTGAGGACCCTCCTGACCTGACCCAGACTGGGCCACTGAAGTTCTCGGGACATCCTCCTGAGCAGCAGGGGGAGTGAAAAGGTGATTTACTTGCTTACTTACTTATTCTGGGGGGCTGCCTTCTCTCCCTTGCCCCCAAGAAGAGAAGCTAGGAAACTCCACCGACATCTTGGGCCTTTCCTGTCTGGCAATCCACAAACCGGGATTAGGTAAGGGGAGGGGGCGAAGGTGAGAGTTAGGGGAGGGAGGAGGAGAGGATGGATGGACACCCCCCCACTCCGGCCCACTCACTGATTTCCTTTTCTGCCATATTCACGCAGCCTCCCTTCTGCGGCCAGCGGGCCGCCGGACGCACTTCACCTCCCGCTAATCAGACCCTTTCTGCTTGACCTTGGAAGGCTGAATTAGGAACAAGAAGGGGAGCGGATTTAGGGGTGAGGTCAGGAAAGTCTCCTAGCCCTTCAGGTTATCCAATGGGTCGCCTTGGGAGGCGACGGGCTCCCCTTTACGTAACCATCATTTCTTGGCGTAGATGGGGAATGGGTTGGATTAGACGGGGGTTTCTTAAATAAACTAGGGTCCATAAACTTGTTTTTTTCTTTTTTATACTAGTGTGAACTGCTTTCCTTTGTTGTAATCCTACAAGTTTTATTTTATGAATTAAAAACAGAACTCTGAGGCGTCCGTGGTCTCGGGCAGACCGGGCGGGCGACAGAAAGGATACGTGTTTAGGCACGGGTTGGACAATCCGGCTCTGGGATTCGGGGATTCTGTATCCTGACTGTGCTGGGTCCATAAAAGCAAAGGGGGCCCTCACAGCGTAGCACCTCAGATTACAAGAGGGGTTTGTTTTTCGCTCTCTTAAATTGGCACCGTTTGTATTTAGGCCGTGAGGGCCAGGGGAGCAAACGAGAGGGTGGCGACGACGGGAAAATGGCCAGAATTTGGTATCGTGAGGACGAGGGTCGGGGGGCGGCCGCCCTCGTCCCCCCGCAGCCGTAGGCAAACGCCGGACGGGGAGGCAGAACTCGGGGGGAGGGCCAGAAGGCGGGGGGCCGCGGGCGCGGGGCCTAGAAAATCTGCCCTGTGAAACGTGTCTACACACGCCAAACGCACGCACGACTTGGGGTCCGTACGGAGGCGGCCGCTGAGGAGGGAAGCATCTGAGAGATTGGGTTGGGCCCCGGCCCCGGCCCCCCGCGGGCCTGGTGGGTCTAGGGAGAGGAGGAGGCAACTTTGGTCTTCCCTCAAAGCAAAAAGCAGATCACCGCACGATGGATGGACACGGAAGCCAAGCCCGACCGGCGTCCCTTAACCCCAAGCGACCTAAGAAGGACGCCTGCAATCGTTTCAGCCGGAGCCCAAGGAAGGAAAACGGAGCGGGTCCCGCGCATCGCGCAAAGGGCGCGCTCTAAAGAGAGGGAGACTTCAAACAAAGGCGTCAAAACTCATTTTGGCGGGCTGGGTTTTACAAGTTAAAAGCATTTTCGTTTGAGCAGTGGTTACCGAGTGAGCGGAGGGTACGTTTTTCATGGAGCTGCGGAGATCGGGGAGGGGGCAGCCGGGGGCTCCCCGACCCACTACAAGATGATGCACGTCTTCTTATCCTTGAAGGGATTTTCTGAAGTCGGGATCCCCATGAGCAGAGGGTCGCCCCGGGCGTGCTCCTCGCAGTAGGACATCAGGTCCGCAGACGCCTTGGACACCTGCAGGACACGCGAGCGCAGGGAGGAAAGGAGGCACAGTCAAAGAAAGGCAGGCCCCGGCTGGCCAAGCTCGCCCGGCCCCGGGCCCCGACGCCCTCGGCTCGTCCCCAGGCAAAGACACAGTGCGGCTCGTCTGTGGGACGCAGCTCAAACCCAGGGCCGAGGGGGCCCCGGGCAAAGGCCAGAGCCCCCTGGCAGCGGGGCCGGGAGAGCGGGCAGGGCCGGGCCCAGGAGGAGGCTGGCCAGGGAGGGAGGGCAGAGAGAGCGGGCAGGGCCGGGCCCAGGAGGAGACTGGCCAGAGCTGGGCCCAGGAGGAGGCCAGCCAGGGGTAGGCGGGAGAGCAGGCAGAGCCGGGCCCAGGAGGAGGATGGCCAGTGGTGGGCAGGGCCAGGCCCAGGAGGAGACCGACCAGGGGTAGGCAGGGAGAGCCAGGCCCAGGAAGGCGCACCATCACCCACCTGGGCTCTGGCTCCAAGACCTCCCCGGCCTCCTGGAGGATGGGGCCGGGCCCGCGGGCAAGTGTCCCCCAGACACTGAGGGGCTCAGTGGGGGCCACAGTTTTGGGGCAGGACCCCCATGAGTCCCTGATTTTCCCAGCGGGGACCGTGGGACCAGACGCAGACATCCGGCCCGGCTCCAACTTGGCAGGAGGACAGAGTGAGCCCGGGAGCAGCTGAATGCCCGAGTCACACAGGAGGGAGGCCCGCGCCCCGCTCCTCTGACGGGAACTCCGCTGTCGCAGAATTTCAGTGGGAGGGGGTCTCGGGCCACCTCGTTCAAGGAGAAACCGAGGCTCGTGGCCCCGGGGCGGCAAGGTTAGGATCGGAACCCAGGGTTCTGAGCCCCGACACCTGATAGAGAGCAGAAGCCTCTCCTTGGATGGATGAGGAAACTGAGGCACAGGATGGTGAAGTCACCTGCACAAGTCACACCGGAGCGGTCCCGGAGCAGCCAGGAGCTTTTAACCCTTAACACCCCCCCTCCCATCGCTTCTGAGGGGGTGGGGGGCAGAGCGACCGCCCCATAACCGTATTCCAGCCTTTCTGGGGGTGCCCCCGAAAATGGCAGGTATGAGATGAAAAGCCAGAGGGACAGGAGACCGCCCAAGCCCCCCAGACTCCTTCTTCCGGGAGGTCTGCACCCCGCCGGCTCAGAGAGCCAGGGGCGGGACCGCGGAGCAGGCTTACCTTGATGCGCTCTATGGACGCCTCCAACCTCAGCTGCTGGACGGTGCGCCGAGCCTGGGCCACGCTGTTGGTGTTGGTCGTCTTGCTCGACATCTTCGGGCAGTTTCCAGACGAGCTCTGGAGGGAGACAGGGGCCGTGTGACTTTAAAAGGGCGAGCACGCTAGAGACGGGCCGTTCACCCCCTGGCACCCAGCAGGCGCCTAATAAATGCCTTTCCGAATGGAAACCAATGGCCCAAGCGGCTAAGCTTGCTTCCCGGGAAACTGAGGCTTCTGCATTTGGACGTGGACCCCGAACACCAGGTCTGGATGCTGCCCCCGCTGACTAGGCAGCTCGGTGACCCTGGCTAGGGCACGGTACATTCCCGGGCCCCCATCGGTAAAACGGGGGTTACTTTCGGCTCTAAGTCTAGGTGCCGAAGAACCACTTCTACGGGGGAGGACTCTGGCTGGCAGACTTCTGAGTGCCCGGGCCCTGGATGAGGGGTCACAGACCCCCCAGTACCCAGGGGAAGCCGGGAGCCTCGGACGAGGTAAAGCCCATAAAAGCCTTTTGAAACCCTGACCGCCAGCTAGCGTCATTTTGCCCGCGTGCCGCCGCCTGTTGGGATTTCATTCAGCGCCGCGGAGGGCGGCAACACAGAACCGACTCGAGTCCTGGTGGGACGGAACCTCCAGAGCGGGGGGCCGGCAGCTTGGAGGAGCCCGTCTCCGGGCAGAAACCCGGGCCCTCCTGCCACCCTGCCCGGACGCCGGCAATAATGAGAGCAGAAGGGCCTCGGGGGGCCAGGGGTTCCCCGCTCAGCAGCACAGGGAAGGCTCTGGACCTTGACCTCCACCCTCTGGCTCCCCACCTGCAACGTTCCGGGATTGGCCAGGGCCGCCGCGCTGGCTCAGGGGAGCAGGTGGCCCTGGGGGGGGGGCCCTGGGCCTGGGCCGGGGAGGGAGCAGTCAGCTGGAGCTGGAAGGGGGGGAGGGGGCGTCCCCGTGAGGAGGGGGGGGAAGTCACAGGCTAAGGCTGCCGGGCCACTAGGAGCCGTGTGGCTCCCGGCTCCAGCTCTGTGAGCCGGCCACTGGTGTCATCAATATCCAGGCGGCTGGGGCAGGCCCCAAGCAGGGACAAGTCCTGCCCCACCGTCTCCAATCAGTCAGTCAGTCAGCAGCAGATACGGACAGGGCGCCTACAGATGCGCGGTGCCCAGGGGCTGGAGCTCCGGAAAAAAGCGGGGACGCTGCGGTCCCCAAGGAGCGAGCCCGGGGAAGGGTCGGCACCCACGGGGAGTGTAAGGAAGGCTTCTCTCCCCAGGGTGTGCTGGGAGCCTGAGGAAGAGCCGGCAGCCAGCAGGGGGTCCCCAGCCTTCCTCTGCAGCTGCTGCCCGCTGGTCCTCCAAACACAAACGCCCTCTCTGCCCGGCCCCATGGTTAGCTGGCTCAGCACCTCCTCTGGCTCTCTGAAAGCTGCCCGTGTAGACAGAACAGGCTGGAACATTCTCCCGGCCCGGAGCTCACCATGTGGCCCCCGGCAGCCTCCTGAAGCTCCGGGGGGCCGAGCAGCCCTCAAGGCCCGTCCTGCCCCCCATGGCCTCCCTCTCCTCTCTCAGGAGGAGGCTGGAGGCCTGTGTGTGGCCTTGGAAATCCCTTTAAAAACAGAACAAAACTAGGTGCTGCAAGAGGAGACTGCCAGGGAAGCAGCACCCGTCCTGGTGCAGTCACTGAGTGCTGCCCTGGTGTTGCAAGCAGTGCTACCAGCCCAGAGCTGGAGCATTTGAACCCAGGACCTCAGCACTCCGGGGCCTGCTTCCTCTGCAACACTGAAGGTTCCTTCATGACTCCCCTGGGTTCTGTTTGGGGTTTAAGACTGGGGAGTGGTGATTCTGTGGCATTCTGGGTCCTTTATAAGCACCTGCTGGATGCCAGGTGCTGGGAATCAGGGGGAATTTGAGTCCAGCTTGGCAGCTGACCCCCTGCAGGGCACAGTTGGACCACATGCTCCTGAAGTGACTCCTGGCTCTACAGCTGGGATCTGGTGCCTGGTGCACAGCTGGTGCTTAATAAGTGCTTGTTTATTGTTCATTATATAAAAGAAAGAGGTGGGGATGAGATCTCCCTAAGTCTAGGACTCCAGGAGACCCAGTCAGGCCCTGCCCTCGGGGTGCTTACCTTCCAGCCCCAATTTGTACCCAAGCTATTTCATCCCTGGTGATGAAGCAAGTGGGCCGGCCACCGCCAGGGCTCCCGCCCATCCCTGGGGGCTGGGGCCAGGGGAGGAGCAGCTCCTGCTGCTGGAGGACTCCTCCTCCATGGCTGCCTGGGGTTTAACCTTCCCCCAGCTCCCAGGCCCGGGGTGAGGAGCTACTTATTAATTTTTTAAATAAAGCTTCCTATTTTCCAAACACGTGCCTCGTTTTGGCCCCAGTTTTCTCCCTCCTCCCCCATCACCCCTCCCCAGGGGGCAAGTCCTCCGACACCCCAAACCGCCGGATTTCCACAAGAAAAATCAGATCAAAAAGGAAAAAACAAAAAGCAACAAACGACAACCAAAATGTGGAAAGTCCTCTGCCGGGATCCACACTCGGGGCCGCTCTGCCACCGGCCCTTGGTTCCACGGGCTAAAGGACCCTGCGGTCCTCAAAGGGCTCCCTATCCGGCCAGATCCGGCTGCGGGACTGCCCGCTGGCTACTATCATTCCGGGCGGGTCGCCAGCAATGCTGTGACTCCATCTGCCCCGGCTGGACCTCAGTTTCCCCAAATGTTGGAACTCCTCTAAGGGCCCTCCCCGCTCCCCACCTGAGACCCCATCAGGGGGTTACTCAGAGCGGGGCTTTTGTGCTTATCGGCTCACAAACCGGCCCAGGCTGGAGGCCGGCCCCCGGCTCGGCTGGTCATTTCTGGGCCGCGGACGCCAAGGAGGAGATTTGGGGGAGCCCCGGAGCCTTCAGCGGGGCCCAGCGGGCTGCGAGAGCCGCCATATTGGCTGGGGGCCAGGGTGCACGCTAAGCCTGACTGGACCTGCGGCAGATGGAAATCAGGCCCTGAGGGTTAGGGCAGACTTCCAAAGGGGAAGATCTGAACCCGGGACTCGGGCCCCAATCCAGCCTTTGGGAGCTCAGCCAGCTGGAGAAGAGCCGCTTTTCCAGGTAAGGCGGCACGGAGAGTGGCCAGGGCCCGCAGCGGCCCGCCGGGCTCGAGGACAAGGGCCGGGAGAGGGGGGCGGTGCTCGGCCAGGCCATCTCTCTCAAAAGGACAGCTTCTGCCCTGGGTCCGAGGGAAAAATCTGTGCCCGAGGAGACAGAAACAGGGGGGAGCCGTCCCTGAGCGGGCTGGGCAGGCTGGCACAGGGCGGGGGAAGGGCAGGTCTGCTCTGGAGGTGCCAGGGGGAGGGGGCGGAGGGGAAGAGAAGGGGAGGAGGGAAAGGGAAAAGAAGGGGGGAAGGGGAGGGGGAGGGGGGGAGGAAGGAGGAGGGAAAGAAGGGGAGGAGGGAAAGGGAAAAGAAGGGGGGAAGAGGGGAAGGAAAGGAGGAGAGGGAGGAGGAAGAAGAGAAAGAAAGAGGGGGAGGAGGAGGGAAGGGGAAGCGGGAGCAGCAGGAAGGCTCTGGGCCTGGGTGGATCCAGAGCCAGTTTTCAGACAGGTAAGACAGGCCCGAGTCCTGGCTCTGCGCTCGCCTACATGACCACCGGGGGCCTCAGTTTCCTCATTTGTAAAATGGGAGTGTGGGGGTGGGGAAGCTGGGCTAGCTCTCTGCCATCTCTCCCAGCTTTAAATCTGGTGTGCTCATGCATCTATTATCTGTCTGTCAGAGACAGAGACAGAGACACAGAGAGACAGACGGGGAAAGGCCACGGGGAGGGCCCGTCACAGTCAGTGCGTCCCAGGTCCCCGGTGGAGCAGACCCCCGCAGCCTCCCCCACCTCCAAGGACCCTGACCCGGCCTGGCCGACGTGGAGATGCAGCGCCAGCGCTAAGCCCCCCAGGCTGCGCCAGCTTATCAGGGCTCAAGGACTCCCTGGGGCCGCCCACCCTCCTGGCCACGGCCCAGCGGGGCCCCAAGGCCGGGCTTTCCCCGTGCCCCTGAACCCAAGAAGGCCCCCAGAAGCTCAGGGCCGTCTTCCCCAGCTGCAAGGCTGCCCGGCTCTCCCAGAAGCACTTTGATGTCTCCTCCTTTGAACTCCGGGGAGACGCCTGGAGCCGGGTGTAGACACTGACTGGGAGCGGGCACTTTGGGAGCTGGCCCATCGCCCCGTCCTCCCCCGTGCTCCCCCCTCCCCACCCACGCGGTCTGTTACCCCACCGTGCTCCGGGGGTGCAGCCCCCCCACTGCCAGGCCCACCTGCGCCCCATGCCCTGGATGTCCCCCATTATGCTCTGGGGGTGCAGCCCCCTCACTGCTGGGCTCACCAGTACCCTGTACCCTGGCTGTCCCCCATTATGCTCCGGGGGTGCAGCCCCCCCACTGCCAGGCCCACCAGCGCCCCGTGCCCTGCTTGGGCATTCTCCCTGGCTGTCCCCCCACTGGCTCTTGCTCCTCGGCTCCTCCTTGAGTCCTGGCCGAAGCCCCCCTGTGCAGGAAGCCTTTCCGGCCCCCTCCAGGGCCTTCCTCCCAGGACCAGCCCCAGTCCGTCCCCACAAAGTGGCCCCGGGGTCCCCCTGCACAGCAGGGGCTGCTCGCCCCCTTCTTTGTTTCCCAGGCTCCCCCCGAGCTTCCTCACCTGAAATAAAGCTACAGACGCTCCCGGGTGGAGGAGAGCGCGAGTCCTTTATAAATGGGACCATGACGCTGCTGTGTGCAGGGATGTGACTGCCTCAGTTTCCTCCTCTGGAAAATGAGCCGTGGCAGGAAGGGGCCGACCCCTCAGGAGAAAGCCCCAAGTGGGGTCCCGGAAGCGGAGCCCCCCACCCTGCCTCCCCTCCCCTGGCAGACGGGCTGCGAGAGCTTGTCGCAACTGCCCGGGCCCATTTCACAGAGCACAAGCTGGAGGCTGCGGGCAGGCAGGTGCCTGCCCCCCTCCCCTCCCTCAGGGCCAAAGGTTGCTCACCTACGGGCCTACTTAAAGGCTGGGCTGACCGCTGGGCCTGGACGGTGGCCCATTTTGGGGGTGCCTCCGAGGGAGCCCCTCATTCCAGGACTTCTCCAGGCCCCCCCTCACCCACTGCCAAGTGCCCTCACTGACTGGTCTGAGGCAGAAAGGGCCCAGGGACACAGGCCGTGGGGATGTCGCTTCTGGGGGGCTGGGGTTGAAGACTAGGGGGGCCGGAGGACCACCTTTGTGGCCTTGCTCCTTGGGACCCCTGGGGCAAAGAGGCAAGACAAAACCACTAACAGCCCCAAGCCAGACACTGCGGGTCTGTCCCAGGGGCTCAATCGTCCTGGCACCGGAGCAGGGGGCACCATGGGCCCGGGAAGAGAGCAGGGGGCCCCATCTGGCCTAAATGGGGGGGCACTATGATGCTGCAGGGGCCCAGCGGTCAGGCTGCCAGAAGCCTTCTCTCCCGGAACCACTTCTTGTTCTGTGTGCGTGATGCTCGTGCAAAGGGCCTGTGGGCGATGCTTGTGCACAGTGCTCGTGCACTGCCATTCATCCATCAATCGGCCCATTCCATTGTGAGTAAGCTCCTCACCTCCTGGTATACCTCTGGCACTTAGCACAGTGCCTGGCACACAGTAGGCGCTTGATAAATGCTCAGCTTGACTAAATGACTAGCTCAGCTCCCGCAGTAGGTGACAAGGGGAGGTGGCGGTCATAGAGTCTGCCCCCTGGTGTTGCACCGGAGGAAACAAAACCCCAGAAGGGATCCCGGGCACCCAGCTCCAAGCCTGAAGAAGTGAGTTTGAATCCTGCTGCCGCTGAGCCCCTCTGATTCGGATTACTCATTAATCACCTCCATCAAACAATACCTCGATGCCAGGTTAATTATTAAGAAAATAACGGTCCATTAATCGTTAGCCTTGATGCCCTGAGTGGTGCCATTGCGGACCCCCGGACGCCCACCCCAGATCGGTGACGTCATTTAGACAGCCGCCCTTTCCGGCGCGGGCGGGCGCACTAAGGAGAAAGCCCTTAAATGGCCTCAGTTGCCTCCTCTGGCACTTCCCCATCTGGGGGGGGCGCTCTTCTGGGCAGGGGGCTCCCTCGACGCCTGCCCCGGCAGACTGAGGCTCCTGTTCAGCCCCTAATGGGGGAGGGGGTATAGGGGTCGGCTGCCCGGGAGCAGGAGGCGCTGAGGGTGGGAGGGGGCTGAGTTCCCCAGAGGGGGCGGGGCTTGGAGGCTGAGCGGTAACCAGGAGAACCCAGTGATGGCGGCTGCCTGCAGGCGCCCTGAGGCTGGGGGCTGTTCCACCTGTATAACTCTTACCCAATGCCCAGCACACAGTAGGCGCTTAATAAATGCTGCTGATGGAACTTCATGTTCCCCATGACAGGTAAGCTCCCCGAGGCCAGGTTTCTGTCCTTGCGTCCCCAGACCCGGGCAGATTTCTTTACCGACTCTTGCTTTCTCTCATAACCCTCTGAAATCATTCCCCACAACTTCCTTCTTCACGAGAGTATCTGAAGAAGCGACTTTTCCCTCTGTTAAGGTCAGTCCTTTTACCCATAAAGCCAAGCCAAGAAGCATTAATTGAGCACCTACTAGGTACAGGATCCTGTACTCTGACCCCATTCCCTCATGGATCTCTCTGGGTTTCCAGTCTTACCTCCCCCCCTGCCCAAGTCTCCTCATCACTGTCTTTGTGCCTGTACTGCCAGCCCAGCGCCAGGCCCACAGCTGGTGCTTAATAATAAATGCTCACTGAATGATTGATGGAGCTGAAAGAGACCTTAGAAGCCATCCCTCATCCGAGTGCTTGCGTCCACACAACTGTCCTCAATAAAGCTGGAGTCACTGGAGAGGGAGAAGGGCCTGAGCAGTTATTAAACACCTACTGTGCGCCACAAATAGCCTTACTAATACCTTTACATATGTCTTCTAGACGATCCTTACGACAACTCTGTAAGGGGCTCTTATCCCCATTTTACAGCCGAGGAAACTGAGGCAGCAGAGATTGAATCACCTGCCCAGGAGTCACAAGCTAGTGAGTGTCTGAGGCCATGCTCTCCACGTTCTCAGCGTCCCCTCACATAAGCCCTGGCCCGTCCCTCTGAGTACATCTCTTTGGGCCTTTCTCGGGGCAGGAGTGAGCCCCCTCCCCCGAAGGGGCACCCACTTTGGTTCGGGGTCAGTGCTAACAAAACCTGCCGTTTCCGCCATTTTTCACGTGGGCGTCTTTGCCTTTTGCTCTCAGTCTTCGGGCCAGGCTTCCCATTTTAGAGATGTGAATGCTGAGTCTCAGAGAGCCCCTGAGAGGGGCAGTCCCCCTGCTGGGGCAGGGACCAGACCCCAAACTCAGCCCTCACCCCCCGGGCTTTACTGCATTTCACTCTCGGGCATTTTAGCTGGTTCTGAAGTGACAGACAGAGGGACAACAGCTGGAGCGCCGATCGGCACCCTGCCCGTGAGGGGGAAAGGACAGGGGATTTCATGCAGGGGGACGCCCTGTGCCCTCTCCAGAGAGGGTCCTCCGGGAGCCCCAGAGCGAGCCCATAGCCGGCTCCCGAGGGTCCTCCGGGAGCCCCAGAGCGAGCCCACAGCTAAGGGCCCCCC
>JAJPUD010010882.1:0-58242 GCA_023553655.1 Myrmecobius fasciatus
AAGTACCTGCTATGTGTCAAGCACTGTTCTAAGTGCTGGGGATTTAAAAGAAAGATAATCTCTACCCTCAAGGAGTTTATAATTTAATCTTTAAAAAAGCTAAATGAAAATTAACTCATTTGATCTTTGCAGCAATCCTGAAGTCAGTGCAATGATTGTCCCCATTCTACAGCTGGGGAAACTGAGGCAAGAATAAGTTAACTGATTTTCCCAGGGTACTAAGGAAACATCTGAGGCCATCTTTGAACTCATATTTGACTCCAGGTCTAGCACTCTTATTTCACCACTTAAGCAACCTCCTAGCAACAGGCCTCCTCCAGGAGAGATTTCAGGTTATATTGACAATAAATAGCAAAACCAGGCTCTCAGACTCTGAATATGGGCTTTTGTCACTATCCCAGGATGCTTTCCTTAGCAGGTAGGGCAGGGCATGGGTGACCTTTTGAATCCCATTCCCTTATCTAGATAAATTGAAAGGATAGAACATGATCTCATAAGATCCCTTCCAGCTCATAATTTGTGATCCTTCTAACTCTGAGATTCCAGGAGTCCAATGAATGAATGAAGTAGTAAAAAAGTGCCAAATCCTGCTTGGCAAGAGGGTGGGCTGCTCAGCACTTTCTCTACTTTCTGGAGACATTCCAGAAGTCTAAGCCTATTTCTCTGCCCCCCAGGGAGGTTGATTAGAACTAGTCATCTCCTATTATTTTCTTCACTGTTCCCACTATTTCTGCCCAGTGAGTGAGTGAGTATTTTTTATGGGTCAATTCACTAAACAAAGAGACAGGCAGATGAATTAATGAAAAGTTCTGTAATCTGGAAGTCAGGTAATTGACATGGTCTGTGACCTTGGACATCTCTCTGTAAACTATCAAGAAACTATCACCCTGTCATTCTCCTAGAGTTTTTTGGGACTCTAGAAGAACGTATGTTTCCTGAAAAAGTCTTAAGACCCCATTCCCAGTCCTGGGAGGTGGGTGGGAGAATGGATTAATTAAATTGAATATGTTCTTCTCTCATTCTCTCATGCTTCAGTACAGGCTTGGTTGCCTGCCAGACCCCTATTGGAGCTTCCATCTGTTCCTTTCCCTAGTTTCTGATTGATGTGAGCTTCATGGACCTGATAATAGTGATATTTTTCAATATTCTTGTGTTAAACATAACATTTAGTCATTTATAAAGTGTATTTACATCTGCCTATCTTGCTTGAATTTTCATAATAGTCCTATCTGGGGGATGGGCCACAAGGTGGGAGTAGTTAGCACCATTTTTAAGATGTTGATGTTTTTAAGATGCTGTATATTGAAATCCTCCCTGTTCTGATGGGTTTAGTTGAGCAAATCATCTGAGTAGAGCTGTTATCTCAGTGCATTTATTTTTTTTCTGCACTTAGAATGGAAGTTTCTTGAGGGCAGGAACTGTTTCATTTATGTCTTTGTGATTCTTCACTGCTGGTCATATTTAATAAATGCTTGTTTAGTTGAATCCAGGCCATACTCCTGTCTTCAGTTTAGAGAAAATTATGAAAGTGAAATTATGAAAAGAAAAAAAATGGGAAAAGCACAGAAAGGTGTGAACTAGAGCAAGAAAGAGAGAGAGAGAGAGAGAGAGAGAGAGAGAGAGAGAGAGAGAGAAGACAAAAGGAATTAGAAAGAAATGGAGGAAAAAAACAGTAGGAATGAGAGAGATGGAGAGGAAATAGAGAAGAAAAGAGATGTGGAGAGGGGACAGGAAAGCAATGAGAGAGAAGGCTGTTAATTGAAGCTATAGGCAGTAGATAGATTTAAAAGAAAATTTTCAATAGTATTTTATTTGTCCAAATACATATATAATTTTCAACATTCATTTTTGTAAGTCTTTATGTTCCAAATATTTTTTCCTTCTTCCCTTTCCTTTCCCTTCCCTAAGGCAGCAAGCAATCTGATATGGGTTCGATCTGTACAATTCTTTTAAATATATTTCTATATTTGTGATGTTGTGCAAGAAAAATCGGACCAAAAGGGAAAGAACCATAAGAAAGGGGAAAAAAAGCAAGCAAACAAATAAACAAACAAGGTGAAAATACTATGTTTCAATCTACATTCAGTCTCCATAATTCTCTCTCTAAGATGTGGATGGCATTTTCCATCCCAAGACTTGGAATCTAGGTAGTAGATTATTGGCCTTTTCCAGAAGCAAAGGTAATATTAATTTGATTATTAATAATTGATTCCAATTGAGGAATTGCCAATCTTAGCATTTGGCAAAATGTAAGAGTAGTATTGATTTCTCTTTTGTTAGTACAAAAAGCATTGAAGTTGTGAGGGTGGGGAGAAGAGTATGTGACCCTGCCATCCACTGGAAAACTGGATTGAATGTTAAACATGATTTTGGACCCCCTAGATTAGATAGTAGATTAGGGGAGTTTCATTTACTTATTCATCAATCAGATAGTTTACTCAACTAATCTTTGCATGACATGGTCTTGAGTTTCCTCACTGATCACCCTCCTCTTGATTCATTCTAGCTGTTCAAAGTCCTTCCCAAACTATAGCATCCAGAATTGAACACTAGCTATTGACTGATTTGAGGAGAATATAGTGGGACAATTATTTTTCACATACTGGACCCCATACATCTCTTGATGCTTCCATAGGATAATTTTAGATTTCATGAGTTTGTGGTCCACTAAAATCAGTAGATCTTTTTTCATGAGTAGTATTATTATCTAACCAATTCTGTATTTGGGAAGTTGGTATTTTGGTTTTGATGTGTATCTATATAAAATTTCATTTCATTATCATTTCATTTTAACTTTTTAAGATGTTTTTGTATGCTAACTGTACAGACAGGCTATTAGCTGTTCCTCCTAGCTTTGTCATCTCCAGATTTTATATATATCTTCTTTGCCTTTATCCAAATCCTTGATAAAATATTGAACAATACAGGACTAAGAATGACTTTATAAGGACACTCAGATCTAGATACTTCCAAGGTACTAATAATTTCTCCAAATTGTTTGAAGAGTCCTGAATTCACCTAATCTTATTCATTAGCTCATGTCTCTTCATCTTGTCCACAAAAATATCTTCAGAAATTGTCAAATGCTTGGCTGAAATCTAAAGTCCAGCATGTTAAACTGGTTCACAACTCCATATGGGGTCTTGTGACAACGTGAGGGTCATAAAATTATGATTTCTTATCAGTAAATATTTCATTTGTGTACCTATTTTATATACCTGTATACCTGGGGTCATGTAAAAATTTCTTGGCTGAAGAGGAGTTGTGAGGGGGAAAAGTTTAAGAAGCTTTGATCTCGATCATCCATATCAACAACACTCTCCCAATATTTCCTGTGGCAGGGATGGGAACAAGGTTAGTCTGCCATGACCTATTTACTTTCCTTTCAAGATTTCAGCAAACATCCTTTTTTGCTATATTTTGCCAGGAATTGAGGTCAAGCTCTCTGGCCTGTTAAGATGCATATTTTACTCTCTGGTGTTTGGGTTTTTTGTTTTTGTTTTATTAATCGGAACATTTATCCACCCTCTACTATTCCTGTTGTTCATGACCTTTCAGACATCACTGACAATGGCTCAGGAATCACCTCCATTCTTATTTTTATTTTTAAAATTTTTTATTCATTTTGAACTTAAATTTGTAAAGACAAAAAAAATAACATTTCCATTTACACACTGCACAGCCTAAAAGAAGGATTCTCTATAAAACATGAATTTACATTTTAGACTGTTTGCTTTTTTGAAAAATGATGTAATAAGGACTTCTCACCATTTTTGAAGCTACTCTGCTTTATATGCTTCCTTCTACATTCTTTCATTCTCTTCTGTGTGCCTTTTATATTTTTTTCCCTCCTTCCCCCTCCTCAGTTTAGAGATGATTACCATTTGACTTAAATATGTATGCATATGTGTAAAACCATACTATACATACTTCTATTTATCTGCTCTTTCTCTGGAGACAGATAGCATCTTTCTTCATAAGTGCTTTGTAGTCAATTGGGTATTTCTTAATACTCAAAATAACTTAGTTTAAAGTTGATCTTAAAACAATATTGCTGTTACTGTATACAGTCTTCTCTTGGTTCTGTTCATTATAATTTCATGCCACTCTTTCCATGATTTTCTAAATTCAATGAGCTCATCTTTTCTTATAGGCCAACAGTATTCCACATCACGATCATATGCAATCAAAGGGTCTATGTAATTTGTTTTTTTTCCCCAAAATTTATTATGATTACCATAAAAATCCAGCCTTGGTTATACATGGGGTGAGGGTGGACAACAGGGAAGGAGGAGATGGAAAGAGAGGAGGAGAAAAGATGACCCCCCTTGTGTTTAGTGCAAAAAATGTTTGTAGCAACCTTTTTTGTAGTGGCAAGGAAAATTGAGGGGATGCCCATCAGTTGAGGAATGGGTGAATAAGTTATAGTATATGAATATAATAGAATATTACCATTCTTTTAATTAATTAATTAATTATTATTTTTTGCAAAACATATGTATGGGTAATTCTTCAACATTAACCCTTAACAAAGCTTTCTGTTACAGATTTTTCCTCCCTACTCCCTACCCCTCCCCTAGATGGCAGGATATCCACTACATGTTAATTATGTTAAAATACTTGACAAATCGAATATATGTATACATATTTCCACACTTATCATTGTTGTGCAAGAAAAATCCGTATCTACAAGAAAGAAAAATCAGATAAAGGAAACACAATGTAAGCAAACATCATTAGAGAGCATGAAAATGTTATGTTGTGGTCCACATTTCACATCCCTCTCTCTGGGTGTGTATGGCTTTCTTCAGTGAACATTTGGAACTGGTTTGAAACATTTCATTGTTGAAGAGAGCCACGCCCATCAGAATTGATCATCATATAGTCTTGTTGCCATGTATACTGATCTCCTGGTTCTGCTCATTTCACTCAGCATCAGTTCATGCAAGCCTCTTCAGGTCTCTCTGAAATCTTCCTGCTGGTCGTTTCTTACAGAACAATAATAGACTATTATCATTCAATAAGAAATGATGAGCAGGCTTATTTCAAAAAAAACTAGAAAGACTTGCATGAACTGATGCTAACTGAAGTGAGTTAGAAGCAATAGAGCAAAATTGCATGATGATCAGCTATTTGAATTGACTCTTTTCAACAGTGAGGTGATTCAAGGCAGTTCCAATAAACTTGGGACTGGAAAAAGCCATCCACATGCAGAGAAAGAACCATGGAGACTGAATGTGGGTAGCATTTTCACTTTTTGTTGTTGTTTGTTTGTTTGTTTTTTTCTTTTACCTTTTTAATCTGATTTTTCTCATGCAGCATGATGAATATGGAAATATGTTTAGAAGAAATGCACATATTTAGAAGAATTGCAGGATTATTTGCTGTCTCTGGGAAAGGATGAGAGGGAGTAAGAGAAAAATTTGGAACACAAGGTTTTGCAAAGATAAATGTTGAAAAATATCTTTGCATGTATTTGGAAAAATAAAATACTATTTTTTAAAAAAGAATCACCTTCATGAAGATGATTTCTAAGGACCTTTCCAGCTGTAAATCTGTGATTCTTTATATTTCACTGTAAAATTTTAGGTCATGAGATCCTGCCTGTAAACCTTTTGATACTTTGCTTTCCCCAAATTTAGTGTGCCTTTCAGTCTAGGCCTTTCCTTTCAAAAATTCTAGGACAAAATGGTCA
This sequence comes from Myrmecobius fasciatus, assembly GCA_023553655.1. Lineage (NCBI taxonomy): Eukaryota > Metazoa > Chordata > Mammalia > Dasyuromorphia > Myrmecobiidae > Myrmecobius > Myrmecobius fasciatus. Next base: position 5,696 of record JAJPUD010010882.1, read on the forward strand.
CGTATCCCCAAAATTTTAACTTTCTACTTCAGCGACCAGTTTTCTCATCATTCATTAGCACCAGATCCAGAAGAGCCGTTTCCTTTGTTTCCTGCATCTTTTGAAGAATGAAATTCCAAAGTCAAGCCAAGAATGTGTCATCTCCTCAGCCTTTGACAGAGAGAGCCTCAACACATGTCTGCATAATTGAAGTCTGCCATCACTACTCTATCATCCAACCATGCTGGGTAGTGAGCTCCCGATTACCAGAGTTTCTCTAGCAGAATCTGGGTAACCAACCACTTGTTGGGGATGTCTGAGTGGGAGATTACTTCTTAGGTACAGATTGGGATATGACCTTGGAATATGACCTCTTAGGGGCCTCCTGCAACTGTGAGAGTCTGGGGCAGGGCTCTTGGTCTAAGTACCATGGGCAAAGTATCTTGGTGTAAGTACCAAGTCCAGCCTTGGTTATACATGGGGTGAGGGTGGACAACAGGGGAAGGAGGAGATGGAAAGAGAGGAGGAGAAAAGAAGAATCCCCCCTTGTGTTTAGTCAGGAGCCTGACTTAACTCTGTGAGCTTTAGAAAGCCTCTTCCCATTTTCTCTCAAAGTGAAATGCAGGGGCTTGCCTATATAATTTCTAAAGCCTTGCCTAGCTGACATTCTAAATGTTTCATGTCCCGAGGGCACTCCCAGCTCCATGTCTCGTGGGCAGTGAGCATATAGCAAATGGCCTATTGCATGGTCCAACTTTCCTGCAGATAATGGACTGAGCCTGGCTTCCCAGTGAGCACGCTCTGCTATCTGGAAGGCAAACATTAGGAGATTTAAGCTGCATGGGCTTTTTGCTATGTATGCTCCTTTAGCTAAAACTGATCCCTTTCTGCTCATTCTAAGCTGGTGTGGTCCCTTTAAAAGATAATTGGGCTTTGCTTGTGATTTGAGGATTGAATGGATCCTTTGTTTGAGGTCTGTTGTCTTCCTGCTTTTCCTGTTGTGGATTGTAATGGGCTGTGTTGGGGAGAGAGAATTTAGAGTAGAAAAGGCTTTTGATGGGCTAGTAGGGCTGTCTTTCCCTCATCAGAGAAGCACAGAATATAGGTTGTCCCCATATCTGGAAGGGACCTTAAAGTTAATCTAATCCAACCATCTTATTTTTAAGAAGGGGAAACTGAGGCTTGGAGAAGGAACATGCAAATAAGGGGCAGAACCAGGATTTGAACCCACATCTCAACACCCCATTTAGATAATTTTCTACTCTAGCATGACTAAATTCCATCAGATTTCTGCCCTAGCATAATGAATCCCAAACTGGCTTTTGGAGAGATAGGTCAGACCTATAGTGTCATTCATTAAGACCTGGGGCTGACCAAAGGGCTATCAAGCAGTGTCTCTACTGGTTCCATATCCCAAAAATCATAAAAAAAAAAGGGGGGGGGAGGACCCACATGTGCGAAAATGTTTGTGGCAGCCCTTTTTTGAGGTGTCAAGGAATTAGAAATTGAGAGAATGCCTATCATTTGGGGAATGGCTGAATAAGTTGTAGTATATGGATATAATGGAATACTATTGTTTTAAGGAATGATGAGTAGGTGAATTTCAGAAAAAACCTGGAAATATTTACATGAACCAATGCTGAGGAAAGTAAACAGAACCATACATTATAAACAGTAACATTAAGATTGTGGTGATCAACTATGATAGATCTAGCTCTTCTCAGCAGTACAAGTGATCCAAGAAAATTCCAGTAGACTTGTGATTAAAAAAATGCCAGAGAACTATGGAGACTAAATGTAAATCACAACATATAATTTTCACTCTTTTGGTTTTTTCCCTCTAATTTTTCCCTTTATTTTGATTTTCTTCTCACAATATGACTAATATGGAAATATGTTTAAAGTAATTGTATATTGTAACCTATATCAAACTGCTTGCTGTTTTGCAGAGGAGGCAGGGAAGGGAAGGGAGAAAAAATTTGGAATCTTACAAAAATGAAAGCAGAAATTTGACATTAATCAAATAACCTCAATTAAAAAAAAATGATCTGAGGTCAAGCTTGTGGTGCTGACACTGGAAGTGCCTTAGAATCCCAGAATGTCAGAATTGAAAGGGGTCTCCCAGCTCCAATTCTCTGATTCCCATAGGCAGTAAGCACATAGCATAGGACTTACATCTTGGTCTGCTCTGTGTCCATATATGGACAGAGAATCTTGCCTCTCCAGTCGCATCTTCATTACTGATAAAAAGATCATAGAGACCTTCTAATCTTAGCCCTGTCATTTTTCAGCTAGGGAAACTGAGGTCCAGAGAGGGACAGTGACTTGATTAAGTTTGTGAAATGGATAGGATTGTAACCTAGATTTTCAGATTGCTATGTTAGGGCATTTTCCATTATAGCATGATAAAGATGGTTGTGCACTGGCCTTCCTCAGGCAGCCAGTCCAAACTGGCCTTGTCTGACTCTTAAGTTAGATTGGGACTTAAGTTTCAATAGAGGCTGGCTTGGAATTAGTCACTCAAGGAAGGAGAGCAGGGTTTTTCCCCTTTCTTCTCAGCCAGCTTCTTCCAGAATTGTGGGAGGGATTAGAATACTGATGAGGGCTTAGAACAATGGTGTTCAGATATGGGCCCCAGCCCCAGGGTCATCCAGCACTTGTGGGAAGCTCTGTCTTGTATTTTTTTTTTTTAAACTGATGTTAGGAGCTTTTGATGTTGCAATTATAAATCCTAAACTCATTTCTCACAACTGAGGAAACTTCCTTTTCTACATCAATTTTGTTTGACTATCTGGAGATATAGGCCTCCTCAGCTTTGCCTAGTACTCGTTGTGTAATTTGGAGTCTACATCTCTTATGGGGCCTCTTTCTCTTTTACAGAATGAGGATTATAATCCTGCTTTTCTCCAACGGTCATGAACTTTTGGAAGACAAGAATTGTCTAAAGCACCCATTTTAACCTAGGATTCCCCTACTGAGTGTCTTTCCTTTGATGGGGAAAAAATATTCCAGATCTACCTGAAAAACAGTAACAACTTTTTAAAAAATATTTTTTGGCTTGTTTTTTCCTCATTCCCCTCTGATAGACATTTATTATAAGAAAAAAGAAATAGCAAAACTAATCAACAAGACATCTTATGTAGTTTGAGCTTATATAGTCATTTATTAAGCCCCTAGTATATTATTCTAGGTCTTATTTTTGCACATCCCCTCCAACATTGGCTATTGCTATCTTTTGTCTTCTTTATCAGTTTGCTTGGTGCGAGATAAAAAGTTGTTTTGACTTAGAGTTGTTTTTACTTAACCCTTTCATTTTTACTCATCCCACAACCCTGATGGTTTGACTGGTAAATACCTCCTAGGACCTATTATTTCAAGTGAAAAGGGTGTGTCAGTCTACTTACCTAAGACTTCACTTCCCAACTCTCCAAACCAAAATCCTCCTCCCTGACTATCACTCAGTTCAGAGTTTTCTCTCTCTATTAGAATTTAATCTTCTTGAGATCAAGAACCATCTGCTTTTGTTTTTATATCTCCCAGCCCAATGCTTGGCACATGATAAACACTTAATAAATATGATCTGGGTGAGGGAGAAAACCATTTTGAAAATTTTTTGTTCATATTCTTTGACCCCTTATCCATTGGAAAAAGGCATTTGTTATATTTGTGTGTGTATGTATATTTCTATACATATACATATATTTATCTATATATAGCTATATCTGTCTTAGATAAGAAACATCTGATATTTGATATAAAGATTATTTTCCATTTGATTTCAAATGTTCTTATCCTCATTTCATTGATTTTGTTCCTGAAAAAACAAGGATTTCTTTCAAGTTCATGTAGTCAAAAAAGTCTATTTTGGCTTTCTTCTGTGATTACCTCTGTCCTTTCTTTAATTAAGAATTCTCCTATTAGCCATAGCTAAGAAAAGTTCCTGATTGGTTTCTCTTTTTTTTGTTGTTTTATAGTATGTATAATAGTATAGTATTCTGGTCATTTATTCATTTTGAGTTTATTGTGATCTAGTTAGGTGACAGATCAGTAGATAGAGCCCTGGGCCTGGTGTCAAGGAGACCTGAGTTCAAATGCATCCTCAGACACTTACCAGCTCTGTGACCTGGTTTCCTCAATTATAAAAAGGGAGTAAGAATAACATAACATGTGAGGTTTAAATGAGATAATGATGTCTTCAATGTTAGGTGTGGTTCGCAGAGGAACTGATAAAAATTAATCTCTGAGGCCTGCAGAGAGAAGGCTCTGATAGAGATCAGGTTAGCTCCCTGGTCCCACCCTCTGGGGAAGTGATCCAGTCTGAAATCCAAGTTCCATGAAACTCCTGGGACTCACCCTCTGTAGAGGGCTGGAGCAGTATCACCTTGCCATGCCCTGTCAGAAATCTCAGTCGTGTCCCTGAGGTTAAATTTTCCCTGAAAAATTTGCTTATATGCCATGACTGTTACCCTCCTTTGGGTCAGTCCTCCAGGATACTCTGCCTCATGGTATTTTTTCCCTTTCCCTTCCCCCATACCCTAATTCCTATCTCTCCTAACTCCCCTATGATTCCCAACCCCACTTCTCCTCACAGCTAATTAACTCATTTAGGGTGCTGTCTCTTTCAGGATTTAGCCTGCCAGCTAAGAGCTTGCCCCAGTCTCATGGGCTGCTCCCTTTTCACTGGGTAATGGTGAGTTCCACTGAGGAACTTGTCTTTCAGATGCTCTCCCACTCTATTTCATATTTACCATTCCTGGTTTATATTGTATCCCTTCATTTTGTTTGAAATAAGTTTCAAACTTATTTTTGTCAAAGAGAATGGCCATTCTTCACATGACCAAACCCCAACTTTTGGTGCCTGCCATCATTTGGCATCTCCATCACCTACATCATTTTAATCCTTGAACTACATTAATGATATTTATGAAGTGCTTAGAATAGTGCCTAGCACATGGTAGGAGCTTTATAAATGGTAGCTGTTATTAGGTAGATATAAACCTATCCATATTGCTTTACAGTTTTCCCAGAAATTATTGTTGAATGATGTTAGGTTTATTGAACATTGGGTTATTGAGTGTAATTGCTTCTGATTCTTTTTATCTAGTCTGTTCCATTGATTCTCTTCAATTTTATAACTAGTTCAAAATAGTTTTTATGATGAGTGCTTTAGTTACCAGTTTATTTAGTCATCATTTATTAATCCTCAGTTATTTAATACTAAGCATTGTGCTATTTGCCAGAGATACAAAAAAGAGATCAGATACAATGTTTTGCTAGGGTAAATGGTGAAAACTATCTTTGCATGTATTAGGAAAAATAAAATACTATTAAAAATATAAAACCCAAAAGAATTTTTTATATATACATATATATACATGCATATATATATATATATATATATATATATATATAATATGTATATTTTTTTAAAGAGACCATAGATGTAACTTAGATACAAACAAAGCTGAATTAGTTTCTCCTAAGTGACTGAACTTATTCTGGGGAAAAGTTGTATTTTGATGGGATGTTCCCTTATTCTATCCCATTAGATTGTAAGCTCCTCCAGGGCAGGAACCATCTTGTGCTTCTTTTTAATACCTTCAGCTCTTAACACGCTAGCTATTGCTCATTTGTGTCTGATTTTTCTGACCCCTTACTATCCTTAGGATTTTCTTTGGTAGAGATACTGAAGCGATTTGCTATTTCCTTTTCCTGTGAATTTAGGGCAATAGAGATTTAAATGACTTTGACTAGAGTCATATAGCTAGAAGGTGTCCAAAAATGCTATTTTTCTTCATTATTTCCCTTAAGATTCTAGACCTTTTTATTTTTCAAATGATTTTTGCATTATTTTGTCCAGCTCTCTAAAGTGTCTATTTGGTTGGTATCCACTAATCTGTAAAATTGATCAGGTAGTAAAATCATTTTTATGATGTTGGTGTAGACCCTTCATGAACACTATCCTTTGGCTTATGTAAATCATTCCTTACTTCTGTTTGTAATTATATCTCTACAAGTCGTGAATATTCCCAAATAGATCAAACTAGACATTTTATGCATTTTGTGGTTCTTTTGAATAAAGCTTCCCTCTCTATTCCTCCCAGATTTTGTTGTTGCTACATAGAGATACAATTTTTAAAATAGTATTTTATTTTTCCAAATACATATAAAATAGTTTTCAACATTCATCTTTGCAAAACTTTGTATTCCAAATTTTTTTCCTGTTCTTCCCGCTGCCCCTTCTCCAGGGCAATAAGCAACACTATATAGGTTAAATGTGCAGTTTTTCTTAACATATTTTCATATTCTTCATGTTGCACAAGAAAAATCAGATCGAAAGGGAAAAAACAGAAGAAAGAAAAACAAAACAGGAAACAATAATAAAAAGGTGAAAATACTGTGCTTTGATCCACAGTTAGTCTCAATAGTTCTCTCTCCAGATGTGGATGGCTCTTTCCATCCCGTCTATTGGAATTGCCTTGAGTCACTTTATTGTTGAAAAGAGCTAACTCCATCTAAGGAGATTGAATGTAAATCAATTCTTGCTGTGTTCACTTCTTTTTTCTGTTCTTTTATCTCTCCTATGATTTTTCCCTTTTGCTCTGATTTACTCTTCCAACATGATTCATAAAGCAATGTCTATTAAAAAGAAATAAACTTAATACAATAAAAAATCTAATATATCTATTAAATATTAAAAAAAAAAAAGAGCCAAGTCTGTCACTGTTGATCATCACATATTCTTGCTGTTACTGTGTACAATGTTCTCTTGGTTCTATTCACTTCACTCAGCATCAGTTCATGTAAATCTTTTCAGGCTTTTCTGAAATCAACCTGCTGGTCATTTCTTAGAGAACAATAACATTCCATGGAAATACTATTGATTTTCTGGATTCAATTTGTGTCCTAGTCTTTTACTGAAGCTATTGTCTTAGGTGATATGGGTAGACACCAGATGATAGGGCCCCATAAGCTGGGGTTCAGTCATATGAAGAATTCACAATGTCCATTGTCTTTGGCAAAAGGAAGATTTATTTATGGAAGAGGTTACCAACTAAATGAAGGAATACAATAGACATCGGGAATGTAAATATGAAATAGAGTAAATATGAAAGACAAGTTCTTCTGTGAAACTCATGATTACCCAGTAGAAAGGGAGCTCCCCATGAGGTTGGGGCATGGTAAATATGAAATAGAGTTGGGGAAGCATATAATTAAAAAAGGAAAAGAGAAGTTTTCCCCAAGAGGTAGGAGAAAGCCATTGTTTGGCAGACTGACTAGAGTTAGCTAGAGGGAAGGTACAGTGAGGGAGAGAAAGAATCTTATTGTGAGCTTTAGTCAAGAAGAGAATTTAGCAAAAAATTTCTTCAGAAGCAGATCTTTTTGGGGGAAATGTAGCCTTGGGGGTTGTTAAGGTGCAAATTAAAGAGGGTGGGTTGGGGAGCCTGGTGGCTGACCTGGTCCTAGACCTGCCTAAAGATATGCCAATCAAGATAGTCTGGGAAAGTTTAACTTCTTAACTTATGGTAATAAGACAGTCTGTGAAGGCTAAATTCCCATTGAGATTGTCTCCAAGGTTGTCAGTGTCTGCCTTTAAAGATGCTAATTAGATTGGAGACAGGATGGAAGAATTAACAATGGACTAAACTTCACTTTATATAGACAAAATTTGACTGTTCACTTCTTCCAGCTCTTGGCCAGTTCTCCAGTATTTTCTAAGTATTAAACAATCACTCTTTAACTGATAAGAATAGTTTTGTGTGCTCTTTTTCAGGGTTTATGTTTTTGATCTCTTTCTTGATTTGATTGCTAGCATTTCTTCAATCAGATCACTCAAGAATCTGAGGTTCAAGAAATTGGAATGGATCGAGTCATCTATAAAGAATTCTTGGGCTCAAAAATCTGTCTTCCATTCAGGGGGGCAAAAAACATTATTGTGACACTTAGTGAGCTGGAAAAGTTTCTAATGAATCCACAATTAACAAGAGGGAAGATGGTGGGCAAAATTTCCTAGCAGACTTTAAGATTAACAAGGGGGAAGATGCCATAAGGTGAGCTAAATTGAGGGTCTTTTTACTGGAGAGGAATAACCTCTGAGATTGATATTTGTAGTTCAACTTCCTGTTTGTATATAATAAATACAGGAAAGGCCTTAGGAGCAAGATAATCCTGTCAGTGCCCCCTCCCCCCCATGGCCCATGTGGACACTGGGTTGCTAACTAGGATTTGGCCTTTTGCTTCATCTTATCATTCCCATTCTCATCCTTGTTTAACAAAGGAGAAAACTGAGGATTGGAGAAGGACCCAAGATCAAGATCACACTGTGAATTAGGACTAAGCCAATACAAGAAGTTAGCTCTCCTGTTCTTCAGTTGTTTCTTGGACTTCTGGGGTGGGTGAATACCATCAGAATCATCTGTGGGATTAAAACATCACATTTGTTTCAGTGATGGGGAAAGCTATAACCTGCAGAGGCTGAGATCCAGTGATTGGGTCATGGTTCCCTAGAGATCAAAGGTAGCCCCCTTTTAGAGATTATCTAGTCCAGTCCCCTAATTTTATAGATGAGGAAACTAATATCTGTAAGGGGAAAGGAGCTTAACTAAAGTCACACAGTTATTAAGTAACAAGGAAGATTTGAACCCAGGTCTAATTCTGTATCTAATGTTCTTATAGAGAACAGATCTCAAACCCAGATCCTTTTGCCTCCATGTTAGAGGTTTATTGAACACTGGTTTATTAAGTTTAACTGCTTCGGGTTCTTTTTTATCTAGTCTGTTCCATTGATACAGGCTGTAACGTGGGGTAGGTCTCCAGGACCTGCTAGGGTAGCCATGAGGCATAATTCAGACCAGTAATCCAAGCGGTGTAGGTAATAGAACTCCTGGGTCATCTCTTTTTACAAGGACAGCTGTAGCAGTGCAGAGAGCTCTGGCCTCTGCATGTTCTCATCCCAGCCCTACTGCTCCAGCTGTGACCCTACTCAAGTGAGGAGTTTGATTCCTTCTCTGTAAATTGAGTATAGTGACTCCTGTTTGCCTATTTGCCTAGCTGATGGAGAGAATGGGAAGGGGCAGAGAAATGATGAGGGTGAGAGAGAGAGAGTTAGAGAAACAGAGAGACAGAAAAACAGAAAGAGTGAGAGAAAGAGAAGAGGAAGAAAGTAGAGGGGGTTGGAAAGAAATGAAGGAAAGAAAGAGGGGGAAAGGAAAGGAGGAAGAAGGAAGGAAAAGGGAGAGGAGGGGGAAGAAGATGAAGGAAAGGAGATGAAGAGAGAACATAAGAGAATCTAGTGAAGGGAATTTTAGTTGAGGAAATCAGAGATGGTAAGTGAAACAGTTGATTGACATTCTTTTTCCAGAAGCAATCATAGTGATTTGATCATAGAATCATTTATTTATTTATTTATTTGCTTATTCATTTATTTATTTTTGCAAAAAGTCCTTTTCAGGTTACCAAGTGGCACTATTGATCCATCTTTTGACATTTACCATTTTTCCTTTACCAGTGCTCAATACTGAGCTATATGCCAGGAAGTGTCAGACCCATCAGAAAGTTTCCAGGGTGACATATGGAAGGACCAAAGGTGGTACAGTATAGGATCATAGAGGTACCTTAAAGACTATCCAGCCCAAGCCCTTCATTTTACAGATGAGGAACCTGAAACACAGAGATTGAGTGACAGAAACCAAATTTGCACCCAGGTCATCTTGATCCCAAAGCTAGGGTTCTTTTTATCATTTCACACTGGGTTGTAATATTTACTCTGACTAACTCTGTGACTGGGAAAATTACTTCAATTCTCTAAGCCTCAACTTTCTTATCTATAAAATGGGGATAATAATAACTTTCACTGTTTTCCTCACAAGGTTGTTGGAAGAGAATGCCCTTGCAAGTTCCATGGGACCTTTTATTGTTGTCAGTGAGCTGATAGAGAGCAGAAAAACAAGATAGGAAGTAGACTAGTAGCAGGCCCTGGATTGGATTGTCCAGGCAGAAGATGCTGCAAGATTTCAGAGAAATGGGCTGTAGGAGTCTGGAATGAACAGGAAGGGCTTCTTGGAGGATGTCATGCCAGACTTAATGCCAGCCTTTGACCCTTCCCTCTGCTTCTCCCTCCACAGGTTTCACACCATCCAGTCTCTTTTCACATACCCATTATCCATGTAGCAACTAGGTAAATCAGTTGCTAGTTGTGTGATTCTGGGCAATTCATTTAGCCAACATCTGCCTCAGTTTCTTCACCTTCAAAATGGGGATAATTAAATAGCACCTACCTCACAGGGTTGTAAAAATCAAATGAGATAAAATTTGTATAGTGCTTACCTAGTGCCTGGCAGTGTCTGGAATATAGTAGGAGCTTAATAAATGCCTGGTTCATTGAGTTGAGTGATTGATTTGATATACTCTTTATTGTAGCCAGCCTGTAATACTTTCTGCCTATTAAACATATTATGTACTTTCCCACTTAGTTCAAAATGCATAACTGAAAAGACTCAAGACTATCAGAGCTGTTAAGGAACATTTGAAAATATGTTTTTGTTTTCTTTAGAAATTGTGTTGGTTTTTTTTTTAACTTTATTTATTTTTACATTTTAAACATTCATTTTTAAATTTTAGGTTCCAAATTCTCTCCCACCTTCCCATTCCTTCTTTACTCATTAAGAAGGCAAGCAATAGAATATCATTATACATGTAAAGTCATGCAAAATATCTTTTCTTAGTAAAAATGTTGCAAAATAAAAAAGAGAAAAAAATTTGAAAAGCAAAGAAAAATATGCTTTAATTTGTATTTGTTATTTATCATTTCTCAATCTGGAGGTAGATAACATTTTTATGGTGAGTCCTCTGGAAATATAATCATTATATTAATCAGAGTAACTAAGTATTTCATAGTCGATTCACACTTGATTGATTATCTTTATAATATTGCTATTACTATGTAGATTTTTCTCCCAGTTCTGCTTACTTCACTTTGTATCAGTTCACATGTCTTCCCATGTTTTTCTGAAACCATCCCCTTCTCATTTTCTGTATCACAATAGTATTTCATCTCAGTCATATACCGCAACTTGTTCAGCTATTTCTCCACTGATGGATATTCCCTCAGTTTCTACTTCTGTGCCATTAAAAAAAAAAAATCTAAATAAATAGATTTTTGCCTCAATTGCTACCTAGCCTTAATCCCTGAATGGATATCTCTCAAACTAAGACCTGTTGAAGACCTTAATTTAAAAAGGCCAAGGTTTCCCATTTCATTCAGGGCCATTTCCAATTATCCTGATCTCTATTTGGTCTTTGGACCCAGATGGTTTTGAAGGGGAAGGTGAGGCAGGTGACTTTTCACAGCCCTCCCTCCCTTAAATCCAATTCACTTGCATATCATGGTATCACTTTCCTGATGCCGTGATCTTTTTCAAGAATGAAGGACAAAGGCACAAAAAGAGTTGCTATAAATATTTTGCACATATAGATCATTTTCCATGTTTTCTAATCTCTTTGGGATTCAGAGTTAGTAGTAGTATTCTTAAATTAAAGGTTATATACAGTTTTATAGGGCTTTGGGACATAGTTCCAAATTGTTCCCCAGAAGGGCTGGATCAGTTCACAATTTCAGTGACAGTGTTATTTGTTATATCATGTATTTGGGAGTAAACAACTTGCATGTTGTCCACCATTGGTAGAGGGATATAAGTAGCAACAGCCACTTTTCTTGGATTTTTTATTATTGTTTTTAGAGAGGATTCCTATTGATTTTGGAGGAGATGGCTTCCAACCCAGAGATTGTGTGCTTGTATCAGGTCCTTTAAAAATGTTCTCCCTTGGCATTGCACATCAGAGATGCCATTCTGCTGGCGAGTTCCACCTGCTCTCTGATATTCCAGTTGTTGACCCCTTCCTGAGATCAACCCTTCTGGCCTTGGCTGAGGAGTAAACCGAGATGAAATTCTACACCGGCCCTTTTGTTCCTTGAGTAGCCCCTATACAAAGCCCAGAGCCAGGGCTGGAATTTCATTCTCAGCCCCCATTGTACAGAGTGAGGAAATTCTGCCCTAGCTTCCCCCTCCCATTCCCCCAGCACATGCCACCATCCTCCCCACCCCCTACTCTTGGTGGCTTCCCTAGCATTCCATCTGTCTCTCCTTCTGTTGGCAAGGAGGGCCTGCTGGGACTAGAGGCTGGGAGGCAGACTGTGGCAGAGTTCGGGGTGTGGAGCTTCTCCCTGTCCCACAATCACCCACATACATGCCCTTTGCCTCTCTCATCTTTTCTCCCCATTCATAGCTATCCCTTCTAGATCCCTAGATGGAGCTCCAGTGTACCCCACATCTGCCCCCAAGCAGTTGAAGTTACAGTTTCTAATTTTTTTTAGGTTTCAGAACTAGAAGAGATTTTAGATATACTTAAGATACCCTCATAAAGCCTTCCTTTATGTTATACCTCATAGAATTTAGCATGGGAAGAAACTTTGGAGAAAGATGGAGTCTATCCCCTTCATCTGGAAGATGAGGAAACTGAGGCCCAGGGAGGTGAGAGATCCCACTTCCAAATCCAGTGTTTTCTAGTCCATTTGCCTGCCGCAGGTCTCTCCATTGAAGTCCGTCCAACCATTGAGCTGTCATCAAATCAATCTGACCACAGCACACATTTGTTCAGTAAATTCCAGTTTCAGTATCGAGTCAAATTTTCTGTTTGACTTCAGAGCCCTTCCTAATCTGGTCCCTCCCTACTTTCCAGTTTTCTTACATCATGCTTCCTCCCAAGGACACAAGCCTATTGCTTTTTTCTGATTCTGGGCATTTTTCTGACTGTTCTCAGTGCTTAGAACCCCTTCCTTCCTCATCTCTGCCTTTTGGCTTCTTTCAAATCTTTCTACGGGAAGTCTTCCTGATCCCCTCAACTCTAGTGCCTTCCATTTGTGGATCATCTCCAGTTTTATGTATGGCTGTCATAAGTCCCTTGCAAGTTGTCTTTCTGTTAAGCTTCCATCTCCTGCAGAACAGGACTTAGCTTTGTTTTTTCCTTTCTTTGTATCCCATCGCCCTTGACATTATCCCATTGTTCTGTAGGGCCTTTTTCTTTTCTTTTTTCTTTTTTTTTGCTGAGGCAATTAGGGTTAAGTGACTTGCCCAGGGTCACACAACTAAGCAGTGTTAAGTGTCTGAGATCAAATTTGAACTCAGGTCCTCCTGACTTCAGGGATGGTGCTTTATCTACTCCGCCACCTAGCTGCCCCTGGGGCCTTTTTCTTTAATAAATGATGACTTTTTTTTTTTTTTTTTTAATATATTTCAATCTGCGTTCAGTCTCTGTAGTTCTTTTTCTGGATGCAAATAGCATTTTTCTTTAATTTTTTTTTAAAGCTTTTTATTTGTATAACATATGTATGAGTAGTTCCCCAGCATTGATCTTTACAAAGCTTTCTGTTACAAGTTTTACCCCCAGTTCCCTCTTCTCCCCTAGATGGCAGGAAGTCCACTACATGTTAATAATGTTAAAATACTTGACAAGTTGTGCAAGAAAAATCCTATCTACAAGAAAAAAAAAGAAAGAAAGAAAATCAGATAAAGGAAACACAATGTAAGCAAACATCAATAGAGAGCATGAAAATGTTATGTTGTGGTCCACATTTCACATCCCCCTCTCTGGGTGTATATGGTTTTCTTCACTGAACAATTGGAACTGGTTTGAGACAATTCTTTGTTGAGGAGAGCCATGTCCATCAGAATTGATCATCATATAGTATTGTTGTTGCCATGTATAATGATCTCCTGGTTCTGCTCATTTCACTCAGCATCAGTTCATGCAAGTCTCTCCAGGCCTCTCTGAAATCGTCCTGCTGGTCATTTCTTACAGAACAATAATATTCCATAACATTCATATACTATAATTTACTCAGCCATTCTCCAATTGATGGACATCCATTCAGTTTCTAGTTTCTAGCCACTACAAAAAGGGCTGCCACAAACATTCTTGCACATGTGGGGCCCTTTCCTTCCTTTATGATTTCTTTGGGATATAAACCCAATAAAAACACTGCTGGGCCAAAGGGTATGCACAGTTTGATAACTTTGAGCATAGCTCCAAATTACTCTCCAGAATGGTTGGATCCAATCACAGTTCCACCAACAATGTATCAGTGTCCCAGTTTTCCCACATCCCCTCCAACACCCGTCACTATCTTTTCCTGTCATTTTAGCCAATCTGACAGGTGTGTAGTCATCTGCCTTTTTTTTTCATTAATTCTCTTGAAACTCTTGACCTTTTGTTCTTCCAAATGAACTTTGCTACTATTTTTTCTAGATCTGTAAAATAATTTCTTGGAAGTTTGATTGGTATGGCACTAAATAAGTAGATTAGTTTGGGTAGTATTGTCTAAATGATGACTCTTAATTGAATTTTGTTTTAGAGGAGGAAAAACGAAAACACTCTGCCCAAAACTTTTTCTGAGGAATGGAGGATAAGGCAGGATTTAGTAGGGTCTCCAGGTTAACAGTTATGATTTTTCCTCCTGCCTGAAGCTTAGGTTTGTGTTTCAGAACTGACAGTTAACTAGCTGTGTGACCTTGGATATTTACTCTGAGCCTCGTATAAATTGAGAAAAATAACTTTCTCAACAGAAGAACTGTGAGGAAACCAGCTTGTAAACCTTTAAATGCTAATAGAGATTTGAACTGTTAATTATTGCTTTTTATTACCCAGCCTGAAATTTCCACTGTAGTTATCATCATAAAAGATGCTGCATAGATATTGGATTTATAAAAGACAATGTAATGTGATGGAAAAAGCCATAGAGAAATCAGAAGACCTGGGATTGAGGCCTAGCTTTGTATTTAATAGTTCTGTGATTGATTCAGTCATTTGATCTCTCTGAGATACTGTAAAATGAAGTCATAATTGCAATTTTCTTTTAAGTCATCTTTTTGTTATTATGTTATAGAAAAACTTGTTTTGTTGTATAAATTAAAAACAATATTTTTTGGTTGAAGCATATCTATTTTATTTTTTAAAATTTATTTTATTTGAGAAAACAGAATAGGGAAAAAAAAAAAAAGAAAAACAGAAAAGGAATATAAAGCAAAATAAAAGAGAAGATTGTTATGTACCCAGCAGAACATCAGGGAGGATTCAAAATATATAATAATATTATCAGATCAAGAAAGTATATGTATTGGGTTTTTTTTTGTTTGTTTGTTTTTTTTTGCTGAGGCAATTGGGGTTAAGTGACTTGCCCAGGGTCACACAGCTGTTACGTGTCTGAGACCAGATTTGAACTCAGGTCCTGCTGACTTCAGGGATGGTGCTCTAACCACTGTACCACCTAGCTGGCCCCGGAAGTATATGTATTGTTAAAAAATTTTATTTTTAATAATAGTGTTTTAGACAAAATACTATTTTTAAATGGCGTAATGATCCTATTTCCCCAGGCTATTGTGAGGGCAAAGCTTTTTAAGCCTCTGAAGCTTTATAGAAAGAGAATTGCCAATTGAATAGAAAGCCTTCAATCTCAATTAAATGTTCTCACATAGATAATGCTTTATAATTTATGAAATATCTTAATATTCACAAAATTTTTCCTATTCCCCTTCTTACTACAACCCAGAAAAGGAGATGGACCAGAGGTTATGTCCCCATTATATAGATGAGAAAATTGACTCACATAAGTGACTTATCTAAGGTCATAGGTTCTCAAAAGGTATGGCATGAACTGCTGGGATTTACATATGCAAAGGAATTGGCCTGGGGATCATTGGGAATTTTTTACATGCATTCTTGTGCAAGTTCCCAATTATGCTTCCAAACTTCAGTAATTCAATGTGCCTTCCTCATAGCAAATATAGTTTGAGAACCACAGATTGTTCTTATGCCAATCTAGTGCCCAGATTGCCAGGCCTTTATTGTTTTTCAAGGCCCTTTCCTCCATGTTCAGTCTGTCCTTCAAAATTTCAGAGCCACGAGAGAGCAAAAGGAAAGATTACTTACTCTCTTCCAAAGACTCCTAATAAGAATTTGTGCCTGGTGTGAATGGAGCCAGCAATTCTGGAAGGCCATTTGGACCCATTCCCAAAAAGCTATGCACATCCTTTGACCCAGCAATACCACTACTAGGTCTACACCCCAAAGAGATCAAAGAAAGAGGCAAAAGACCCATTGTACAAAGTTATTTATAGCAGCTTTGTTTGCATGGAAAAAAATCGGAAACCAAGGGGTATCTATCAGTTGTGGAGTAGCTGAACAAGTTATGGTTTATGAATGTAATAGAACACTGTTGTGATGTGAGAAATGATGAAGGAGATGGTTTTGGAGAAACCTGATACAGACTGAAATGAGAAAGCCAGGAGAACAATTTATACATCACGGCAGTATTATAAAGACAATCAGTTTTGCACATGTAGAAGAATTGACTTGGGAATTATTGGGAATTTTAATAGATGCATTTTGCACATGTTTCCCAGTGATGCTTCCCATTTTAAATAATTCAGTGTGCCTTCCTCAGAACAAACACAGTTTGAAAACAACTGATCAAATGATGACTCTGGTCATCCCATGACCAGCTATAATACTAGAAAATTCATGACAAGCCATGTACCTACCTCTTGATAGAGAGCTGATGAATTCTGAGTACAGATTGAGACTTTTTTTTTTGATATAGCCAGTGCAAGAATTTGTTTAGCTCGATTTTTCATGTTTATTCTAGAATTTCTTCTTCCTTCCCTTTTTTCCTCTTTCTTTCCCTCCTTCTCTTCCTTTCTTCCTTCTTTCTTCCCTTCCTTCCATGGAAAGGAGAAAAATGTGAATCTTTGTTTTTAAAAACAATTTTTTGAAAGGAATGCATAGGTGACCCCATGGCATATCACAGGAATGAATGAATGAAGTGAGTCTGACTGGCTTCCTGCTCTGTGTCCCAGGTACAGGGAGTGGCTCCCTATCCCACGCCATTATCCGAACAGTGGCTCCCACTGGGCATCTGCATACGGTGGAATTTCACCAGCAACGAGCACAGAAGGCAGAGGAGGAGTTCCGCGAGCACCGAGTGGACCGCTGGGTGACCGTGAGGAACCAGGATGTGTGTAAGAATGGTTTTGGTGTGTCCCATGTGGCCGATGCTGTCTTCCTTGACATCCCCTCACCCTGGGAGGCCATTGGCCATGCCAAAGATGCCCTGAAGGTTGAAGGTGAGTTATGGACTATTGGCTTCATGATGTGAGAGAATATATGGGCAGCTATATATGGGAGAAGTCGATAGAGCACTGGCCTTAAAGTCAGAAGGACCTAAGTTCAAATCCAGCCTCTTACTAGCTGGGTGACCCTGGAAAAATCATTTAATATTAATTGTTCTCCCTACCATCAAAAAAAAAAGTAGAATAAGCCACAAGCATGTGTCTGCAGTTAATTTGCATCTGCTGTTGTGTGTAACTTGTATTTGTGTGTGTGCCCCCGTTGTATCTCTGTTTCTTACTTAAAGTAGGGTTGGCACTACTCTGAAGCATGTTGGTGCCCTGTTTCCTTGGAAGAGGAAGAGGAAGAGAGAACATATTTGGAAATGACAAAGCAGTGCATAGGTGTGCAGTATAGAAAAATGGGGGGCAGGAAGCTTTGGGCAAACTCCTTCCTCTCTTTGGGCCTCAGTTCCCTTATCTGTAAAATTGGAATACTAAACTCTTGGATTTCCCTTCTAGTCTCTGTGTCACCTATTTGCTCCAACACCATGAAGTCTTCCCGAATTTTCTCTCAACTGAAAATGATCCTTCCCTCCTCAAATTTTTCTTGTATACTTTGTCCTATTACTTTATATCAAATTTATTTATGTATGCATCTTATTCTTTCTATTAGACCATTTACAGCTTTATGCTAAGATCCATGCTAGAAAAATGGGTGGAAAGATACACAAATTGTTCTGAGAATTTTCAGGGTCCTTACTCACTAGTATCCAAATAAGCTCAGCATAAGATATAGACAGATAAGTAAATTAACTGTAGCTCATTTATCTCTGTATCTGTATGTCTGACTGCCTATCTCTTATACCATCAGTAGGTGATAGGCATGCATGTCTTACAATTCACATTTGTGTGTGTGTGTGTGTGTGTGTATGTGTATGCATGCAGTCTCTCCTCCTAAGCTGTATAACCGAGAGAGGAACAAGGGAAGACATGGCTAGTACAATACACCACAGTTTTGGTAACAGTAGGTATGGCCCAGAATGCATGAAAAGTACTTATTAAAACAAAAAGATGCTTAAATTGTTACAAAGAAAGAATGTGTCCTTGTTAGAATAGGCATTTACACAGAGCTAAGAAAACTTGTACTTTTTTTTTTTAATCATTTAAAAATTTTTTGAGAAACTACTGCTACAATTTTTATCAGAAAGAGATAACGTCCTTGGGATATTTGGATTCTTTTGTCTTTTGTAAGCCCCAAAGAGATTTTGCGGGAAGGAAGGTATTGAAAAAGAGCTTGCTAAGACATTACTTGGCAAAACAAAACAAAAGGCAAACCCAAAACAAAATAAATACAGTTCTTTTTTTTTTTTTTTTAAAAAAAGTTTTTTTTTTAAAAAAATAATAGATCACTTTACAACATTGACCTTTGCAAAAAAAAAAAACTTTTTTTTTTTCCCCAAACTTTTCCTTTCCTTCCCCCTACCCCCCACCCCTAGATGACAGGTAATCCAATACATGCTAGATAGGATAAATTATATGACAAATATAATACATGTATACATATCTACACAGTTATCTTACTGCACAAGAAACATCAGATCTAGAAAGAGAAGAAGAAAAAAAAACAACCTAAGAAGGAAAACAGAATGCATGGAAATATTCACAGAAAGCGTTAAAATGCTGTGTTGTGGTTCACTCTCAGTTCCCACAGGCCTTTCTCTGGATGTATATGACTATCTTCATCGCAGCACAACTGGTTTGAATCACATCATTGTTGAAGAGAACAATGTCCATCAAAATTGATCATCGTATAGTCTTGTTTCTGTGTATAATGTTCTCCTGGTTCTGCTGATTTCACTCAGCATCAGTTCATGCAAGTCTCTCCAATCCTCTCTGAAATCCTCCTGTTGGTCATTTCTTACAGAACAATAATATTCCATAACATTCATATACCATAATTTATTCAGCCATTCTCCAATTGATGGACATCTTTTCAATTTCCAGTTTCTTGCCACTACAAAAAGGGCTGCCACAAACATTTTTGCACATGTGGGTCCCTTTCCCTCCTTTAAGATCTCTTTGGGATATAGGCCCAGTAGAAACACTGCTGGGTCAAAGGGTATGCACTGTTTGATAACTTTTTGAGCATAGCTCCAAATTGCTCTCCAGAATGGTAGGATCCGTTCACAGTTCCACCAACAATGTATCAGTGTCCCAGTTTTCCCACATCCCCTCCAACAGCTATCATTATCATTTCCTGTCATTTTAGCCAATCTGACAGGTGTGTAGTGGTATCTCAGAGTTGTCTTAATTTGCATTTCTCTGATCAATAGTGACTTGGAGCACCTTTTCATGTGACCGGAAATAGTTTCAATTTCTTCGTCTGAAAGTTGTCTGTTCATATCTTTTGACCATTTGTCAATTGGAGAATGGCTTGAATTCTTATATATTTGAGTCAATTCTCTATATATTTTAGAAATGAGGCCTTTATCAGAACCTTTGGATGTAAAAATATTTTCCCAGTTTACTGCTACCCTTCTAATCTTGTCTGCATTCATTTTGTTTGTACAAAAACTTTTCAACTTGATATAGTCAAACTTATCTATTTTGTGATTAATGATGACCTCTAGTTCTTCTTTGGTCACAAATTCCTTCCCCCTCCACAGGTCTGAGAGGTAAACCATTCTACATTGTTCTAATTTGTTTATAATATCATTCTTTATGCCTAGATCATGAATCCATTTTGACCTTATCTTGGTATATGGTGTTAGGTGTGGGTCAGTGCCTAATTTCTTCCAGACTAGTTTCCAATTATCCCAGCAGTTTTTGTCAAATAGTGAGTTTTTATCCCAAAAACTGGGGTCTTTGGGTTTATCAAACACTAGATTACAATTGTCATTGAGTATTTTGTTCTGTGAACCTAACCTATTCCACTGATCCACTACTCTGTTTCTTATCCAGTACCAAATGTTTTTGGTGACTACTGCTTTATAATATAGTTTTAGATCTGGTGCAGCTAGGCCACCCTCATTTGCATTTTTTTTTCATTAATTCCCTTGAAATTCTTGACCTTTTGTTTTTCCAGATGAATTTTGTTGTTATTTTTTCTAGTTCAGTTAAATAATCTCTTGGGAGTTTGATTGGTATAGCACTAAACAGATAGATTAGTTTAGGTAGTATTGCCATCTTTATGATATTCGCTCGACCTATCCAAGAGCACTTGATGTTTTTCCAATTGTTTAGATCTGACTTTATTTGTGTGGAGAGTGTTTTGTAGTTTTGCTCATATAGATCCTTACTTTCCCTTGGCAGATATATTCCCAAATATTTTATACTATTGATAGTTATTTTGAATGGAATTTCTCTTTGTATCTCTTGCTGTTGCATTTTGTTGGTGATGTATAAAAATGCTGATGATTTATGTGGATTTATTTTGTATCCTGCAACTTTGCTAAAGTTGTGGATTAATTCTAATAGTTTTTTAGTTGATTCTCTAGGGTTCTCTAAGTAGACCATCATATCATCTGCAAAGAGTGATAATTTGGTTTCCTCATGACCTACTCTAATTCCTTTAATCTCTTTTTCTTGTCTTATTGCCAAGGCTAGCATTTCTAATACAATATTGAACAGTAATGGTGATAGTGGACAACCTTGTTTCACCCCTGATCTTACTGGGAATGGTTCCAGTTTATCACCATTACATATGATGCAAGCTGATGGTTTTAAATAGATGCTACCGACTATTTTAAGGAAAAGTCCATTAATTCCTATACTCTCTAATGTTTTTAATAGGAATGGATGTTGGATTTTATCAAATGCTTTTTCTGCATCTATTGAGATTATCATATGGTTTTTGTTAGTTTGGTTATTAATATAGTCAATTATGTTAATAGTTTTCCTAATATTGAACCATCCCTGCATTCCTGGTATAAATCCTACTTGGTCATGGTGTATTACTCTAGGAATGATTTTCTGTAATCTCTTTGCTAATATTTTATTTAAGATTTTTGCATCAATATTCATTAAGGAAATTGGTCTATAATTTTCTTTCTCTGTTTTTGTTTTACCTGGTTTAGGTATCAGTACCACGTCTGTATCATAAAAAGAGTTTGGTAGGAGTCCTTCATTCCCTATTTTTTTGAATAGTTTATATAATATTGGAATAAATACAGTTCTTAATAGATTACTTTTCACTCTTGACAAATAGTTTTTCAACACATAGATAGAACATTTGTTAATTGCTTACTATGTAACAGGCATTGTACCAAACACAAGATGCAAATACAAAGAGGCAAGATAATTCCTGCCCTCAGGAAGCTTGCATTCTAGTGGGGGGAAACCAGGCATTGTAGAATTTTGAGATAGGGAAACAAAACAGACCCATGAATGCTGCTGAAAAGTGGGTTAGAGGCAAATATAGAACAAAATAGATATAGTTCTTAATAAATTACTTGTCATTCTTAACAAATCCTCTTTCGACAGATAGAACATAATTGTTTACTATGTAATAGGCATTGTACCAAGCACAACATGCAAATACAAAGAGGCCAGGTAATTCCCTCAGGAACCTTGCATTCTAATGGGGGAAGACTACACATTCTGGACTTTTGAGATAGGAAACCGAAAAAGACCCATTATGCTAATGGAAAGTGGGTTAGAGGTCCAGATTCCAGCAGGGTCAGACAAAAACTCACTTATCAAAGCTAGGGGACCTCTGGACAGAGTCTGAATTTCTATTGAGAAGAAGTTGAGGTTGAGGAGGATGACCAAGGAGCAGCCTGTATAGTGAGGAGATGGTCAGAAGTGATAGCACATAGGGTCTGCTCTCAAGGACTTAGAAAAGACAAACCTAACTATGGGTGGACCTACCATCCTTAACAGACTGAAATCCCAGAGATCTGGGGCCATTCTTATTCTTCTGTCTCCCCTAGAGTATAGAACACTGGGCTCAGAATGGGCATAAGAATTAATTATCTGTAGATACCTTGTTTTCCTCTGTTCCTTCCCTTCCTGTGGAGAGCCACTTACTCATATGACTATCACTGGCCTTTGCAGCATTTACTAAGGACTTTCTCAGGCCCAGCCTAGCCCCTGAGTTCCCTCGGCTTGCAGGTACAAGATAATAGAACCCTGCAGAAGGAATGGGAAGTAGACTGGCCATGGTCCTTTAAGAGGCTTGGCTGTAGTTATAAGGTTACTACTGTCTGGGCAAAATCTTCTTCCAGACATCTCCTTTGGAGCCTCCCTTTGTAGGCAAGAGCTTCTCCCCAGGAGGCTTTAAGAGATGCTGTTTCTAATCACAAGGGCAATTTTGTTTGTCTCATCTCCCATCCCTGGGAGTCCCTTCTGTGGCTGCTTTGTCCCCAAGAGAGCACACTTAAAAGGATAAAACCCTGAAGTGGAGACGGCACCAGACAGGAGGGTGGGAGACTCGGGACTTAGTCCTGGCTCGTCCTCTGAGTCGCTATGTGATCTTGGCAAAGAGGAGGGGATGGACCTTCAACTTCAAGCATTCTCAGACAACTATATGAACAAGAAGCTTCTCTGTAACAGGAAGGGCTCAGAAGATTGGGATTTGCATCCAGCTCTACTTCTTGCTGTCTCTTTCATAGCCTTACCTTCTCTTAGTCTGTTTCCTTTTCTTGACAATCAGGGAAAATTGGACTAGGAGACCTTTGAAGTCTCTTCCAGTTCTAAATTCTGTGATTCCCCAAGTGGGCATCCGGTCTGTGCCTAAAGATCTCCGGTGATGGGCAGCTCATTACATAACCCAGCAGCCCCTTCTACTTTTGGATAGCTATAATAATTAAGAAATTTGTCCTCTAATGAGATGAGTTCCAATAGTCTTGTGATGGAGAAAACCATCGGCACCCAGAGAGAAGACTGGGAACTGAGTGGATCACAACATAATATTTTCATTCTTTTTGTTCTTGTTTGCTTGCATTTTGGTTTTTTTCTCCTTTTTTTTCCCTTTTTGATCTGATTTTTCTTGTGCAGCATCTTTGTGGGAATATATATATAGAAGAAGCGCACATGTTTAACATATATTGGATTACTTGCCATCTGGGAAGGGAGGGAAAAAATTTGGAACACAAGGTCTTGCAAGGGTGAATGTTGAAAATGATCTCTGCATATGTTTTGAAAATAAAAAGCTTTAATTAAAAAAAAAAAAAAAGAAAGAAATTTGTCCTCATGAGAAGCCCAATTTTACTCTTTCTCCCCTGCCCCGCCAGCAATTTCAATTTCTACCCGTTTTATTCTTCCTAATTTAGGAACAAAGCATAAAGTCTAATCTCTTTTACTTGTGACAGCCTTTGTCACAGGCCTTTTGTCTGATCTTTACATGATACAACCTCCAGTCTTCTCTTTTAGAAGCAATTTGCTAATATTATTCATTCCTAAAATGAAGTATGGGGAGACAACCACAGTATTTTTATTTTTTTAAATAAGAGGGAAGTGACTTGTTCAAAGTCACACAGCTAGTATGTGTCTGAAGCCAGATTTGCACTCCAGAGGAAAGGGACACTGTCACCTTCCTCCTTCTGGATGTTGTGCCTCAATTAAATCACTCTTCCCTGGACTTCAGTTAGCTCCTTTTCAAACAGAGGTAATGATACTGACAGTTCAAATTTTGATCTCAGTTCTTAGTTTCTTAAGAGCTTTACTTATGTTATCTCATTGAACCTTCACAATAGCCCTATTAGGGAATATATGAAATGTTTTCTCCATTTTTGAAATGAAATCTAAGGAAAGGGGAGGGGAGTAACCTGAACAAAGTATGACATATTTCCTCCTATCTTGCCTCCCTTATGAGGGCACTTTGAAACTCAAATAAAATAGTAGGTGTAAGACATGGCTATGAGGCAACTATGTGGGGTAGTGGATCATTGGCCCTGGAATCAATAGGACTAGCTTTGTGATCCTGGGCAAGTCACTTAATCCCTAGTGCCTCAATAATAAAAAAAGACATCATGATTATCTCATTGAGGAAACCTCAAGATGATATTACAGATGCCCATCTAAACTAATGAGGTGGGAGGGGGAAGGACAAGAAGGTACTTTAGGGCTGGGAAATCAGGGATCTTAGAACCTATTTATCCTCCTTTCTTTCTTATTTGTTAAAACTTAACATCAACAAACATAAATACACAAACAAGAAGCAGAATGGGCAAACTTTTTACTATTTACAGTTTGGCTTGACAAATGTAGAAATTAACTGTAAAATATCTATTTATATCATATTCATAAATTATATTTTTGATGTAGCAAACACTTCTCAACAAACACCCACCAAAAAATCCTTTGCAAAAAACATTCCCAGAAAAATGGTTAGTTTATTGATTGCTCACAGAAGGGATATCTTATGTAATTTTGACAACATGGTACCTACATTGAGCATTGTAATTCCTATGAGACTGGATGGTGTGGAGGAATAAAGCATTGATTGAGTTAGGAAGACCTGAGTTCAAATAATCCTAATAATAAATAAATAAGTAATTTGAGTAAATAGCTATGTGAAGCTGAACAAATCAACTGTGCCTCAGTTTCCTCATCTTTAAAATGAGAAGATTAGAAGATCAGGCCCCTTCCAGCTCTAAATCTATTTTGTTCTCATTTAAGGCCATTGGGTCCACCCCCTTGGTGAGCCTCAGAGAAGTGTTGGACTTAAAGTCTCTGACTCCGGAGTCAGTGTTTTTTCCATTGTCCCATACCTTTCCCAGGATTTTATCATTTCTTCACACGGATTTTATTTATGTTGCTTTAGATATAGCATATTATTGTTCCTTTTTTCCCTTTTCATTATATACAAGTCTTCCCAATTTTCTCTGAATCCTTCACATTCATTTGTTTCTTGGCTTGGTAATATTCCATGGCATTCATATCCCATCATTTGTTCAGCTCTTTCTCAGTTGTTGGGCACATATTTTTGTTTCTAGTTTTTGTTATTACTGGTAAAACTGTAATGAACATTTTTTGTGCATGAGTCTCTTCATGTTGTTGGTAATCTCTTTGGGATTATAATCCTAGTAGTAGATGCTCTGGGTCAAAGAGTATGAACAATTTAGTAACTTTTCTTGCATAATTCCAAATTGTTTCTTAGCATTATTGAACCAATTCACAGTACTACCAACATAGTTAGTGTGCCTTTTTTCCCCACAGCTCTTTAGATAAAGTTTTCCTCCTTCCTTCCTCCCCTTCCTTTTTTCCTTCTTCCTCTTCCTTCTTCTCCTTCATTCCTTCCTCCTCTTCTTTCCCTCCTTCCCATCCTTCTTCCAGCCTTCTCTCCCTCCCTCCTTTTCTTCCTTCCTTCTTGCCTTCCTTCCTTCCTTCCTTTCCTTTCCTTTTACTTCCCTTTATATTCTTTCTTTGCAATAGTGATAATTATTTTTATTAATAAAGAAGTAAAAATTATGTATAAAACCTATTTTTTCTCTCCTACTTTTTCTCCATTGAAAAAAAGAAAAAGAAAACCCTTGTTACAAATATGTATAACTAAGGAAAACAATTCTCAAATTCCATTCATTCTTGTGTCTGGAGGTGGACAATATGGTAATGGTGTTCTTTTAGCATCTTTTCATACTTGAAAGTGACACATTAACTTCAGGGCTATTTTTAATTTGAATTTGTCTGATTATTAGTGGTTTTGAGCATTTTTAAATTGTTATTGATAGTATTTCTTTCTTTGAAAATTGTCCTGGTCTCTGAACTGCTTATCTATTATATGTATATGTGTTTGTGTTAATTTCCTAGAGAATTTAAATGTCAGACTTTTATCAGAGGAGTAATTTAATACAAATGTTTTTCCTTAGTCTGCATATCTTCTTTTGTTTTTTGCTGCACTAATTTTATTTGTGCAAGAGCTGAAAAAATTTATATAATTGAGATTTTTGTCTCTCATGGCTGTGTGTCTGACAAAGAATTGTATTTTAATTTAGTTCAGGAAGGTTTGTTAAGTATCTGAGGATTCAAGGATATAAACAAAATATTCTTTGCCCTCACGGAGCTTACAATTTACTGGGGAAAGATCTGGGAAGAAAACTACATGCATAAAGATAAGAAAATACAAAATAAAATAAAAACAAAAGGTGGGAAAGAACTAGAAATCAGGAAAGATCTCTTATAGGAGAGGGCATTTGAGCTGAGTCATGAAGAGGGCCATGGTTTCCAGCAGAAGATGAGAAAGGAGAACATAGGGAGCAACTTGCATAAAGACATGAAGATAGGACGTAGAATATCAAATATGGGAATAGTAAGTAGGCTGGTTTGGCTGGAACATAGAGTTCATAAAGGAGGAGTGATTTATAATCAGTCTGGAAAGATAGGCTGTAGTCAGATTGTGAAAAGATATAAATGTCAGGGGAATTAGTATTTTATTCTAGAAACAATAGGGTTAGGGTTAGTGAAGTTTCTTGAACAGGTGAGTGACTTGTGTTAAGAATTGATAGGAGATGAACAAAAAAATGATGTGTGGCAATAACTATACATATATTCGATTTAAGTATTCTAACATAATTATCATGTAGTGGATATCCTGCCATCTAGGGGAGGGGTGGGGAGTAGGGGGGAAAAGTTGTAACAGAAAGCTTTGTAAGGGTTAATGTTTAGGAATTACCCATACATATGTTTTGCAAATAAAAAATCTTTTTTTTTTTTTAAATTTTTTTTTTTTATTAATAAAGAATTGATGGGAAAGGGGAAAGCCTGGAAATCAGGAGACCAATTAGGAGGATTTTACAATTCTCCAGGCAAGAGGTAATGAGGGTCTAAGCTATAGAGGTAGCTTTGTAGATATTGAGAAAAGGGATGAATTGGAGAGATGTAGTAGAATAAGAATAATAAAATATTAACTAATAATATAACATTTATTACATGTCAGGCATTATGCTTAAGTGCTTTATAATTATGATCTCATTTGATTCTCACAATAATTCTAGGAGGTAGGTGCTGATTTTATCTCCATTTTACAGATGAATAAAACAAGGCAGAGATTAAATCACTTGCCCAGAGTCACAGAGATAGTGTCTGAGGCAGGATTTGAACTTGACTCTCTCTGGCTCCAAACCCACTTCTCTATTAACAAGACCTGATAAGTTCTTTTGTCTTAGCATCTTTTTCTGCTAGGATTTTACTAAAAATTTTTGTGTACCTATTAATTAGTGATATTAGGCTATAGTTCCTAGTTTAGGTATTAGGACTCTAATTCATCCTTTTTTCATTCACACATCCAGCAAAAAATTAACTACATTGGGTCATTCACATTCTTTTAATATCTTTACCCTTTATTTCAAACTCTCCCTCACTCCTAACACTCAGTCATGTGGAGGGCAACTAGCTGGTATCATAGATAGAATGCCAGGCTTGGGATTAGTAAGACATAAATTCAAATTAGCTTTCAGACACTTAATAACTTTGGGTAAATCACTTAACTTCTGCCTCAGTTTCCACAACTATGAAATGGGGAGAACAGTAATACCTACCTCCCAAAGTTGTGATGAAGATCAAATGAGATAATATTTATAAAAAGCACTAAGCCTGGTACCAGACTCATAGTGAAAACTATATAAATGTTAGCTATTATTATTATTACCAGATCTTATGGATTTAATCTTCACAAAATCTCCAATATCCATCCCACTTTCTTATGACCACCTCTTGCCTGGAATCTACTCTTTCCTCACCCCTGCCCTTGAGAATCCCTCCCTTTCTTGGAGTTCAACTTAAGTGCCATTTCCTTTGTGAGGTCTTTTTCATTTTGAGTACCTTCTCTGCCCCCTGCCCAGTCATCTGGCTCTTAACTTTTTATTTTTTATATGTTTTACATGGATTTATGTGTATATCTCTTATTTCTTCCTTGAGGACAGAAAAGGTTTTCTTTTGGCCTTTCTATTAGTACATCGTATTGGTTCAATCACTTTATTTTGAATGTCTCCCTAGAAGTTAATACAGTGCCCTGCACATTTACCTGGGAGATGGGCTTCCACCTGTAATTTAACTCTTGTAGGAAATTCTCTGTGTGGAAATGCCCTCCATCTATACATTGTTGGTTAGCCCATGGAGAGGTCACTTGACTGAAACAGCTGGTCAGGATTGGGACTTAGTCTAAGACTGGGGTTCTTAAGTTTTTATGTGTCTTTTGACAGTCTAAGTGAAGTAGTTTGAATTTCTTCTCAAAGTAATGTTTCTAAATTCATAACATAAAATACACAGGGTCACAAATCAATTATGTTAAAAAATAAAGATGTATTTTTTTTCCCTATTTAAGTTCACTGATCCCCATAAACCTACCCATGGATCTTAAAGGGTCAAGAAACCTCCACTCTGAGATTTTTGTATAATGAGCTCAGTTCCCTGCTGACAGACAGTACAGGTATATCACTCCACTCAGTCTCTGGATCCTGGAAAGAGACAGCCTTGGGAGCTCAGAACCCAAGCAATGTGTGTTTTTTCCAGCTTTGCTCACTGGCCTCTAAGTTGAGGGAAGGTGTGTTTCTTGCCCCCTCCCCTTTCCTCCTAAGATTAAATGGGGAGACACTGGCTTTTGTGTCTTAATCCTTCTTTCTTTCTCTCTGCTCCAAGGCCTCCCACTACTTTAGTACTGAGACACATGAGCTCTCAAAAACATCCCCTTCATGCTCACACACTCTTCAACGTGAGGTTGCTTAGTCACCAGTAATTGCAGTATGAGACCCAGAAGATCTGAACTTTTAAAACCGGATATGGGAACTTCAGGTGTTTCTTAAAGGAAGAAAACCTTAAAATATTTTTAAAAGAAGAAAATGCATTGTGGAAGACCAGAAACTGCCTTAAGGCTTGTGAGTTCCCAGTCTGTGAAGGCCTTGGAAAGGAAGCTCAGGGTGATCACAGAGGGGATTTTTGTTCAGTTACTGGTTAAACTCAATGGCCTTTGGGGTCCTCCTCAGCTCTGAAGTGTGTGATTTCTACTACTTATTCCCTGTGTACCAAAAGTCATGTCTTTTGCCCCTTTTAGGGCTCAGTTTCCTCTGTGGTAAAATAGTTGGCTGAACCACCAAAGGTTCCTTCCTAACTCTGAATTTCTCCATTCTGTCAAAATAACAACTCCTGTTTCTATTGCAGTTTAAGACGCACAGTGTAGAGCCCTAAATTATATGCACAGAACTTCTGACTCCAGGCTCCAGAGTCAGGGCCTGGTCCAACCCCCTTACTCCCAGGGGTGATGGTTTCCCGTAACCTTGCTAAAAAATCCATTTCTGAATCCCCTTGCCATGGAAGGAATTGTAGAAAAGCCCCTGAGTCCTTTCCTCTCCTGTCTCTTTGGGCAGCAGCTGAAGGCTGTGAAAAGTCTCCACCCCCTCACTCCCATCCTTCTCTTTTCTTGTTAGGAAGTTCTTTACCTCACCAAAGGAATTCATTCCCTAAAATGCTGCAGCATCTGGTAGCTGATCTGGAGAATTGGGGGAAGGGTGGTGAGAGACGCTGAGGCTGCTTCCAGAAGAGATTATGGGACTTAGACATGCATCCCGTGGGGGCAAAGGCTATAGAAAAGCAGGGGCTGTTGAGGGCTAGGGGGAAAATGTGCTGCCTTGTATTTCACCCCTCTTCCCCAGTCTCAGCTGCACTCCACACAAATTTGAGCCTCAAGAGCAACAACTGGGATGTCCTGGATTTCATTTTCTTGATCTCTTGACATCCCTGGAGGATCATGGATTCAGTTCGTCTGGCTTGTTTCCTCCCATGGGCTCATGTCTGCATTTTGCACTACTCTCCTGGGGAGAGGCTATCTTTTCCCTTAAAACCCGCTCTTCCCCCTGCCTTCACTGTATTACCAGCTTTCCCTTTCTCTTTCACATGATCACAACTTTGCGGTTATCTTTGACTCTCCTCACTCTCTGACTGCTCATATGTGGCCATTCCTGGGGGGATATGCCCTTCTCTAGACACTATATACAGGACTGAAGAGGAGAGGTCCATCTCTTCTTCCTATCTTCCCTTCTTTCTTTTCCACTTAGCCTTCTGACTTCCCACTCTCCTCACTCGTCTCCCCAGTTCCTTCTCTTTCCTTCCTTTTCCTACCTTTTCTTCTTCTTCCTTCCCCTTATCTCAGGAATTTCCATTTTTCTCTCTCCCAACCTCCTCCTCTGTGTAGGGACAGAGGTGATCACCAGGGTAACAGGAGAAGGAGCCAAACATGATTTTTCTCTCCCTTCCCCCAGCCCAGAGCCTGCCTTAGTAAAAACCAAACATTTCTGCTCTTTTCTTTTGCAGCCTGACCCAAGGATGGGTGGAAGGAAGGATGGGCTATTAGCAAACCTGGCATTGCAGTGAATGACAAGGTGAAGAAAGGGGTTTAGGGAGAAGATATACAAGGATACTTAACTCAGCTATCTTACTGGATTCACAGAGTTCCCCTCCTGGGACTTGAGTTCTGAGATTGGGGAAAATGTCTCCCATTCCCTCTCCTTAATCTTGCTCAAATTACTTTTCCCTGGTAAGGGATCTTCTAACATTGATTGTGACCTTGAGACCTGAACCCTAGCTTCAGGAAGCATCTACTTTGAGGAATAAGAAACCCTTAAGGAATTATTCATGTATTATTATACATGTGAAAAGTTAACTACAAGAAATATTTCCGTATTTGATTCATTCAGTAGACTTTTTTCAACATTTATTGTATACCGGCAACAAGATTATACCATGATCAATTCTGATGGAAGTGGCTCTCTTCAACAATGAAATGATTCAATGATCTTGTGATGAAGAGAGCCATCTACACCCAGAGAGAGGCCTGTGGGTACTGAGTGTGGACCACAACATAGCATTTTCACTCTTTTGGTTGTTGTTTGCTTGCATTTTATTTTCTTTCTCATTTTATTTTCTGGTTTGGTTTGATTTTTCTTGTGCAGCATGATAATTATATAAATATGTATGCATATATTTGATTTAACATATTTCTACCCTATTTATCACATGTTGGACTACTTGCCAGCTAGGAAAGGGGAGGAAAAACTGGAACACAAGGTTTTGCAAGGATTAAGGTTGAAAAAATATCCATGTATGTTTTGAAGAATAAAAAGCTTTAATTAAAAAAAAATTAAAATAACATACTGTGTATGTTTGTTCACATTACACTGTGTACAAGTGATAGATGTAGCCACTAAGTGCTGGGGAGGCTCAGAATGCTGTGGGGTAGGGCTTCCCAGAATGTGTGGAAGTATAGCTGAACTAGATTTGAGATGATGGTGGGGACGAATCAGCCCTTCTCTCTCAAAGAGAAGATGAGACTTCCTGGCTCTCTGAACACTATGGCCAATCCATGCCCTTTGTTATACGATTTTGCTAAGTGACAAGAGGTTTGCTCTGTTATCTACCTAGTATGAGGTGAAGTAGAGAAGTGCTTTCTTACAGAACGTGTGGTATGGTAATTTCCTGGACTAAGGTCAAGTTTCTTTGTGTACCTATGTGTTTGTGTGCAAGAAGACATGCCTTGAGAATGGTGTGAGAAAGCAAAGAGAGAGGGGCAGGGTTTGGGGAAGGAATTCTTGTGCCTCCATTTACAAAAGGTTTTTTTGCTGGGTCCAGACTTAGCACAGACTCAGAACTTCAGAAGGCATCTCTTCAGCCTCTTACTTTCCACCTAAATCTGATCTACTGTCTCCCTGATAAGTGGCCATTGAGTCTTTGCTAGAACATTTCCAGTCACTCTGACTGGGGAATTCACTATCCCAGGATAGGGCTGGAGTCTGATGGCCTTGAACATTTTGTTAGAATGTTCTTACTCCTGGTTTGGCCTACCTTGGTGTTACATACAAGGGATTGTGTGGTATAACAGAAAAGCGCTGGGTTTGTTAGAGCACCTGGGTTTGAATCCTTCCTTTATCACTTAAATACCTTTTTGATCTTTGGCAAATCTCAGCTTCCCTAAAAGTCAGTCTCCTCCCCTATAAAATGAGACTTGGACCAAGGACTTGGTTTTCTTTTTAACTTTAAATCCTATGATCCCATGGTCCTCTCATAAATCAAACACAGCCCTATAGTTTTTTTTTTTAATTTATTTTATTTGCATAACATATGTGTGGGTAATTCTTCAACAATAACCCTTACATAGCTTTCCGTTACAAATTTTTCCCCCAACTCCCCACCCCTCCCCTAGATGGCAGGATATCCACTACATGTTAATTATGTTAAAATATTTGCGAATCGAATATATGTATACATATTTCCAAACTTATCATTGTTGTGCAAGAAAAATCTTATCTACACAAAAGACATATCAGATAAAGGAAAAACAATGTAAGCAAACATCAATCAAGGAGTATGAGAATGTTATGTTGTGGTCCACATTTCACATCCCTCTCTCTGGGTGTTTCTCTCTGGGCTTTCTTCAGTGAACAATTGGAGGTGGTTTGAAACATTTCATTGTTGAAGAGAGCTATGTCCATTGGAATTAATCGTCATATAGTACTGTTGTTGCCGTGTATAATGATCTCCTGGTTCTGCTCATTTCACTCAGCATCAGTTCATGTAAGTCTCTCCAGGCCTCTCTGAAATCATCTTGCCTGGTCATTTCTTACAGAACGATAATATTCCATAATATTCATATACCATAATTTATTCAGCCATTCTCCAATTGAAGGGCATTTATTCAATTTCCAGTTTCTAGCCACTACAAAAAGGGCTGCCACAAACATTCTTGCACATGTGGGGCCCTTTCCTTCCTTTATGATTTCTTTGGGATATAAGCCCAATAGAAATGCTGCTGGATCAAAGGGTATGCACAGTTTGATAACTTTTTGAGCATAGCTCCAAATTGTTCTCCAGAATGGCTGTATCCGTTCACAGCTCCACCAACAATGCATCAGTGTCCCAGCCCTCCCACAACCCCTCCAACATTCATCATTAACTTTTCCTGTCATTTTAGCCAATCTGACAGGTGTGAAGTGGTACCTCAGGGTTGTCTTGATTTGCATTTCTCTGATCAACAGTGATTTGGAGCACCTTTTCATATGACTATAAATAGTTTTAATTTCATCCTCTGAAAATTGTCTGTTCATATCCTTTGACCATTTATTGATTGGAGAATGGCTTGATTTTTTATAAATATGAGACAATTCTCTATATATTTTAGAGATGAGACCTTTATCAGAACCCTTAAATGATTTCCCAATTTATTGCTTCCCTCCTAATCTTGTCTGCATTGATTTTGTTTGTACAAAAACTTTTTAACTTAATATAGTCAAAGTTATCTATCTGGTTTTCAATTAAGAGTTCCAGTTCTTCTTTGGACATAAATTTATTCACAGCCCTATAGTTGAGGATTCTGTTTGCATCCACTAGGACTTGGGATACCCAAGAAAGGTGGGGAAGGGCAGTAATATAGCTGGAAAAGAACTTGGGGAAGAATTGCATCTCTAATGGCAGTCCCAACTCATCCTTTCCAAACTACAGATTCTTATCACTCAACTGACCTGGTGTCCAAAAACATGTGTAGTTAGATGATTTCAAAAATCTTAGAATCTTAGAGTTAAAACAGAATTTGAGACCATCTGCTCCACTCCTTCAGCAAAGCATTATTCCTAGTTGATATAGGAAGAAACCATTTCTGAGAGGGGGATGGGGTCTTGCCTCAGGCCACACAGCAGGACAGACCTCTAAACTCCAGATGTTATCTTACCTCATGGAAGGCAGATTACAGAATCATAACTCTGGTAGTAGTAGGAATCTCAGGAGTCATCTAGTGTAACCCCCTCATTTTCCTTCCCTTCAGCTGGAGAAACTGAGTCCTAGAAACGTAATTTCTTGCTTAAGATCACACAAGTAGCAATCATCAGAAGTGATATTTGAACTCAGGTCTCCTGACTCTAGAGCCAGAACTCTTATCTATTCATTGATCCATTTAAAGTTTTGTCTTCATTTGTTCAACTGTAAGCTTTAATTAGGTGCAAGAAGGGCACAAAGTGAATAAATAAGAAAAGGTATCTGACTCATGGGAGCTTATAGTTTCTTACTCCTCTTCCTGAGAGGATGGGAGTAGATTTTTTTCAGGACTGGGATGGAGTATAAATATTGCCTAGTAAGGGAGTCATTCCATATGTATAGAAAGAGATCAGTAACAGAGCACCTGGATTTGAATCCTAATTTCCCTTACTAAGATCTTAGCCAATTCACTTCATCTATAGGTGAACCCTCTAGTTCATCAGGAAGTGGATTAGGTGACCCAGGTTCTCTCTCCAGGTCTACCATTCTGTATTCTAAGAACACGGTTCTTAAATCCTATGGTTCTAAGATTGGAACTCAATTTAGTCGTGGGAAAATAATAACTTTGCTGTTTTATGTGTTTTCCCTCCCACTCTTTCCCTTCCTTTTTGTTCCTCTCCCCCACCCCCAATTCTGCTCTCCTATCTTCCTCCTCCTTCCCACCCACTTTCCCCCAGGTGGTCGCCTCTGCTCTTTCTCACCCTGCATCGAACAAGTCCAGCGGACCTGCCAGGCCCTGGCCGAGCATGGGTTTATCGAAGTCACCACCCTGGAAATCCTGCTACGAGAGTACAACGTTCGGACAGCTAACTTGCCTTTGCCAGATCTGGGTGGGACCCTGGACCCCTTGCCTGTCCTGGGCGAGGCTCAGTTTAAGATTGGGGTGCCCTTGAAAGAGACTGTGGGTCACACTGGCTACCTGACTTTTGCCAGCAAGAGTTTGTTTTGATGCTGCTGATCTGGAGGGGGGGGTGAAGGGGGGCTGTGATGCTTGGAGTTGCCCAATTTTCTTCCCTTGGTCAGAGAATGCCTTATATAGTCAGGCCTCTCAGGCCTGGGCTTTTGTGCAAACACCACTCAGGCAGGCACTCAGCAGTCTGCACCCCGGGTTTTGGAAACAGAGCAAGGAATCTGGCCAAGTCCTATCTAGGGTGTTTACTTTGCATCTTTTCATCCACCCCCACCCTCTTTCTTGAACTCCTCCAACATATCCCCTCACCCTTCCTCCTCTCCGCCCCCACTTCCCCTCCACAACTCTGTGGCCTGGATTAAATTTATTTAGATTTGAGAGATGTTTTCAACCACCATCCCCCTCATCCCACTCCAGGCTCATTTCCTTGCATTTTTATTTTTTGTTCTAAAAGATAAAAACTTGTCCCTCCTACCACCCCTGCCACCAGCCTGTCTTCCACATCCCTCTGTGGGTGCCCTGTCCAGCAGGGAACAAGCGAGCCTTGAGCTTTAGCCAGAAAAGCACAAAGTTTAAAGCCAGGAACTAAGTTCAGTTCCTGTTCCATTATTCCATCACCTATATAGTCTTGTCCAGTGACTTCCTCTCTCTAGACCTCAGTTTCCTTATCTGAAAAGGAAGTGATAGAACTGGAACTCCAAGACCCCATCTAACCCTAAATTCTGTCATCCTGAAAGATCCTGAGTGACTGGGAACATTAGGGGCAGCTCCTACTAAGCTAATGCCATTGTGTGTGGCGGGGGGAGGGGGGGGGGGTGAGAGGGAGAGTACATTACCTCTTCCCTACCCCAACCATGCCCCACGCCTGGCTTTGGGGACCGGATTCCAGTTGTTCTCAGGAGCAAAAGCCTCCCTAAGTCCCTAGGGATGGAAGGGCTTCTCTCACTCTTGTCCTGGAATGTTAACAGCTGTAAGATGGAAAATATACAATCCTAAGCCTGTGGATAACCCCTTTGTAACAATAGAGAACTGAGTACATTCTTTTAAAGACTCACCCCTCCCATGTTTCTTTACCCAGATAGTCTTTGGCCTGGTGTACACATCAGCTGTCTGTTTTTCCTGGGTTGCTCTTTGAGTGCTGGATCACATTTCCATCTTCTGAAATGGGTCTCCCACATCTCCTAGAGGAGCAAGGAGTCCTGAGGAGGCCCTCCTCTCTAACTTCTCTTGTCAGAATTTTGCTTGGAAGCAATGCTCAAACCTGATATCAGGGGAAAAGTTTCTAATAATCAGGGCCCAAAGAATGTTTCTGGAGATAATGAGCTGTCTGTCACCTTTGGAATATTTGGAGGTGTTGCAGAAGGGAATCCTACTCGAGCAAGTGTTGGATTACTTGCCTCCTGAGTACCCTCTAGCTCTGAGATGTAAAACAGGCATATTGGACCCTCAGAGAATCATGAGATCCTGGATCTCCCCTGTACCCAAACAGTATGCCTTGTACTGTATCCAGTCTCTCTTTGAAGACCTCCATTGGCAGGCCCTGAGGCAGCCCACTCAGTTTTGGGGTAGCTCTGATTTCTGTGGCTAATTTAATGCTTTGGAATCAGCGTGGCACTTAACACAATCCTGTGAGACAGCTTACACGAATATCTCCATTTTAAAGATGGAAACTTCGACTCTTCAAATGAATAAGAAATTTTTTTCTTAAGATGGAATCTGCATTATGAGACCAAAGCGAACATGGTCTAATCCACTCCCCTGCAATAGCCCTCGAATACTTGGAGACAGCCATTCTCCAGATTTCCCACCTGAGGCTTCTCCTCTCTGGGATAAACAGCTTCACGCTGCCCAGTAAATCACCATGGGTCCCATGTTCGTGATACCTGGGGATGTGGGAGTGCAGAAATGGTTTGTAGTTCTAAGAGCTGAGACTCCTTGCTCCAGTACCTGCCAAAGGACCTCACTGGGGCCCAGGTTTGTGGCTATTCTGGGGAAATGAACACGCAGAGACTCCAAACTTGTCTTAGTTTAAAAGGAAATTGTATCTGTTCCCACCAGCAAAAGAAAGGCAGAAAACACTTGTGGGTGTCCATTACAGGCGATACAAGAGCCTTGGCTCGGGTGTTAGCCTTCTGAAAGGAGAGAAACGAGATTGGAAATGGGTTCCCCCCGCATCTGCTTGTCAGTCAGAGACTTAGGGGTGTTGGTGACACGCAGGTGCTTGTGTGCAGAGCTGCGCCCCTCAGTGCACACATATCTGGGTGCCTAACTGGCAGCCGGTCCTGAACACCATGGCCTTGGAGTCCGATTGGTCACCGTGCCACCTGGGATAATTCTTCTGCAGAAACTCTCACGGAGCTTTGTGGAGAGTCCAGTGAGAGAAGGGATGTGAGTTTGTTTGTTAAATCTTGTCAGCACGAGCCTTCCCTGCAGCGCACATGTGTCGTCCGGGCCTCTCTGGGGGTGCTTGCTGGCCACTTCCTGGGGGAGAAGGGGGTGGCTGGGAGCAGCTGGGCTGCTTTGGGGTCAGGGGGCGGGGTGTGCTCTCTGCGGGCCGCCAGACCACATCCTGTTGCTGAAGGCCATGGACCTCAGCTGCTCCGAGTACCCAGAGTGAGGGCAGGACCCGGAGCCAGCTGGGGCTGTGGAATGGTCCTGAGGGAGACAAGGGAATATCCCATGTGGTCAGAGCTAGGCTGAGGCAGTTCTGGGCTGTGGGAAGGGCAGGCCAGCCCTGGAGAAGATTCCTGGCTTATAGAGCTTAAGTGACTTACAGTCTGAAAAAGCCACCTAGTTCATCTCCACATTCCCAGGTTATTAATAATTCCCATTCTTACTAATAGTGAGGAAATCAAAGCTTAAGGATTTGCCTGAGGTCACACAGCTGAGTGTTGGACCCCAGACTCCTGGGTCCATGTCATTCCCCAGGGAAGGCTCTGAGGGTCCAAATGTCTCCTCCTCCAGAAAACCTTTCCTGGCCATTGCCAGAATTGATCTCACCTTTCCTCAGGTTCCTGCAACTCTTATTGTGCCTCTATTGGATATTTGGAATCAAAACAGCTGAATTGTAAGGAAATTTAGAGATCTTCTACTCCAATCCTCGTTTTATAGATGGAGAAACAGGCTTGCAAGGTAAAGAGAAGTCACTTTAATCCAAATTCACACAAGTGCTAGAATTCCAAACCAGGACCTCTGCTACTAAATCAAATTATTTCATCACACTATCATAAATAGGGTAATGTTGATACAGTGCTTGCTATATGCCAGCCATTAAGTGTTTTATGATTATTTTCTCATTTCTCATTCTCAATATCCCTAGCAAGTAAGTGATAGCAACATTTTACAGATGAGGAAAGGGAGACAGGCTTAAGTAACTTACCCTAGTAAGTGTCTGGGGCTTTCTGGTTCCAGGTCCAATCATAGAGGGCTTGGGGAATGGAGATTGCACTTTCCCTTTTTTCTGTTCATTTTCAGTGATCCAGGTGCCATGACTGAGGTCTCCTAGGCAAGTGCCCAAGATAGACAGTTAGCATCGGCTATGGCCATGGGTGGGCTTATTGTTTCCAAATGACTAGCCACCTAAAATGAGAGAAATCGTGACTATAGCAACCATCTAAGGACACCTTTTTAGGAAGATCACGGAGCTGGATTCACTTGTCCAGAAAGAGACCCTGAGGTCTTAACCCGATCACTGTTAATAAATGCTTACTGACCAACTAGAGGCTCAGTGAGGTGTGGGTCCGATCAGTGTGGTTTAGGAAGCTCACTGCTTTTTGTTGTTATTGTTTGTTTTTTGCTTATGAACTGGGTTTTTTTTTCTTTTTTTTTAATTAAAGCTTTTTATTTGCAAAACATATGTATGGGTAATACTTCAACATTGACCCTTACAAAGCTTTCTGTTACAAATTTTCCCCCCCTACTCCCCACCCCTCCCCTAGATGGCAAGAAATCCACTACATTAATTATATTAAAATACTTGATAAATCAAATATATGTATACATATTTCCATACTTATCTTGCTGTGCAAGAACAGCCATATCTACATGAACAAAAAATTATCTGAGAAAGAAAACCCAATGCAAGCAAACATCGATGGAGAGCATGAAAATGCTATGTTGTGATCCACACTCAGATCCCACAGGCCTCTCCTTGGGTGTAAATGGCTTTCTTCATCACTGAATAACGAACTGGTTTGAAACATTTCATTGTTGAAGAGAGTCATGTCCATCAGAATTGATCATCATATATTTGTTGATCAATTCTTATTGATCAACAATAATTTGTTGTTGCTGTGTATAATGATCTGGTTCTGCTGATTTCATTCAGCATCAGTTCATGCAAGTCTCTCCAGGCCTCTCTGAAATCGTCCTGCTGGTCGTTTCTTACAGAGCAATAATATTCCATAACATTCATATACCATAATTTATTCAGCCATTCTCCAATTGATGGGCATCCATTCAGTTTCCAGTTTCTAGCCACTACAAAAAGGGCTGCCATAAACATTTTTGCACATGTGGGGCCCTTTCCTTTAAGATCTCTTTGGGATATAAGCCCAATAGAAACACTGCTGGCTCAAAGGGTATGCACAGTTTGATAGATAACTTTTTGAACATAGTTCCAAATTGCTCTCCAGAATGGCTGGATCCAATGAACTAGATTTTTACTCAGGCTTTCTCCCTTGGACTTTTGTTTGGCCCATTTCCAGTCCCAGCTCTGCCATTGTGATACCACAAGCAAGTACTGTGCCTTCATGGGCCCTCTCTGTAAAATGAGGGTGTTGGACTAAGTTCTTCCCAACCCTGACATTCTGTGAAATATTTCAAGTTAATTCTTGATTTGTGAGATCTGTTCTCAGTCCTGGGTTCAAAGACTAACATAATAGACTTATTCTTAGCTCCAAGGCCCCATTGTATTTAAAGTAAAGATGAGAGTAGGGGGTGTATTCAAGAGATGAAATCAAAATAGACTTTGGCAACAGATTGGATGGGGGAACAGGTGAGAGATAATAAGGAATGAAGGATAACTGCAAAATTGTGAGATTGGAGGATGGGAGTGCCCTCTACAGTGACAGTCATTTGGAGAAGGCAGGGATTTGGGTGTAAATATGAGTTCTGTTCTGAACATGTTGAGTTTAAGATCCCTACGGGACATCCAGTTTGAGATGTTCAGTGGGCAGTATGAGACGAGGTTAGGAGAGAGGGAATCTGCATCACTGGGTTTGAGAATCATCAGACTAGAGATGATAATTGCATCTCTAGGAGTTGATGAAATCTCCAAATGAAATATAAAAAGGAGGAAAGAGGGCCTGCTCTAACAGTTAAAATAAGGTAAAAAAGCATAGTTCCAAGCATGATTAATTTATTAGTAAAACACATTTACCAATAAATAGAATTCCAATTTCCTTAGCAAAGCTAAGGCCCTGAACAAGAGGGATAATTTTCAGTTTGGGGGGATATAGAACAAAGAACAGGATCTTGAAGGTGAAGAACAAATTATGACTGAAATACAGACTTGCAGCATTTGGGGGAGGGGGGAGACAGCATAATTGGTGAGAAAGATGAGGTGTAGAGGTCAATATGATTCATTGGGAATGAAGAGCTAAGCAACAATTCCCTCCTTCCCTCTTGTGACTGGGAAATGTTCTTGGAGTCCACTTGCAAGGTCAGAGATCATGGACCAGATTTCTCTAGATAGCAAATCAGACATCCTTGATGGATAATTTGATGTGAAAATGCTAGACTAGTCCTCCTGGTATCCCCCTCATCCCTCAAAGACAACAGATTTTCTTGAGGCAAGACTAGAACAGTGATTAGCAGAACTGGATTTCTAAACTTATTACCAGCCAACTAAATTTCTAAACTAAGTTCAGAGACAAAACCATGACTGGCAGTTACAAGATAAAATCAACCAGCCATAAATAGGTTCAATAAGAAATGATAGGGAATCAATTTGATCTCCTAGGACAGAACCTTAGGGGGCATCTGCATCCAGGTAGAACTCCAATAAAGACCTAGTTAAAGAAAAAATACTGGGAAGGAGTAGTTAGATAAGTAGGAAGGACAACCAGGAAAGAGTGATGTCACATAAAAGCTAAAGAAAAGATTGTAATTCATTCTTGAAGAGGACCATGGCATCAGTTAAGTGACGATGTGACATATTAGTGAATTGGATTTAGATGAAGGAGGGATGTATGAGGTCACCTGCCAAACTTTTCCCTCCAGAGGCATCTGGGTCCAGTGGCCAGATATAGATCAAGAGGACTAGAGATGGCCCTGGTTGCAGTGGGAGACCTTGGTCCTTTTTAAGTTAAGATCAACAGGTCTCAGTTTGATTGAGACTGCACCCTTTTAGTGATTAAGGCTAGATGTTTGTCCTTTGCACCAGAGAGGACCATCATTATCGAGAAGAGGGTGAATAAGAATTGAGAAAAGGCCATAAATATTGCAATTAAAAAATAGATGGAAACTTTATTTTTTTTTTCATTATAGCTTTTTATTTGCAAAACAAGTATGGGTAATTCTTCAACATTGACCCTTACAAAGCTTTTCTGTTACAAATTTTCCCCCCTACTCCCCACCCCTCCCCTAGATGGCAGGATATCCACTACATGTTAATTATGTTAAAATACTCGACAAATCAAATATATGTATACATATTTCCACACATCATTTTTGTGCAAGAAAAATCGTATCTACAAGAAAAAAAATCAGATAAAGGAAACACAATGTAAGCAAACATCAATGGAGAGCATGAAAATGTTATGTTGTGGTCCACATTTCACATCCCTCTCTCTGGGTGTATATGGCTTTCTTCACTGAACAATAGGCACTGGTTTGAAACATCTCATTGTTGAAGAGAGCCATGTCCATCAGAATTGATCATCATATAGTCTTGTTGCTGTGTATAATGTTCTCCTGGTTCTGCTCATTTCACTCAGCATCAGTTCATGCAAGTCTCTCCAGGCCTCTCTGAAATCCTCCTGCTGGTCATTTCTTACAGAACAATAATATTCCATAACATTCATATACCATAATTTATTCAGCCACTCTCCAATTGATGGGCATCTATTCAGTTTCCAGTTTCTAGCCACTACAAAAAGGACTGCCACAAACATTCTTGCACATGTGGGTCCCTTTCCCTCCTCTAAGATCTCTTTGGGATATAAGCCCAATAGAAACATTGCTGGGTCAAAGGGTATGCACAGCTTGATAACTTTCTGAGCATAATTCCAAATTGCTCTCCAGAATGGTTGGATCCATTCACAGTTCCACCAACAATGCATCAGTGTCCTAGTTTTCCCACACCCCCCCCCAACATTCATTAGATGGAAACTTTAAAAGATAATAGTCTCAGTTGAATGATAAAGTTGGGGACCCAGACCTGCAGAGAAATGTTGGAGGAAAACAAGTTTAGCTTTCAAAGAGAGGAGACTAGCACTCACAAGGATGGATGGATCAAATGAGGATTGTTTGAGAATGGAAGAAAAGACATGGGCATGTTTATAGGCAATTTGTAATCATCCACTTGAGAGAGAGTGAAGATTAAAGAAAGAATAGGAATGGTGAAGGGGGAAAATTTGGAGAGGATTGGATAGAGGCAAGAAATAAGAGTTACTGCTTCATGTAAGACAGCAAAGGGAAATTGTAGCAGAAAGCTTCTGAGTGATATAAAATGAAAAAAAAGCTGTCACTGAGTGACTTCAATTTTTTTTCAATAAAATAGGCAGGTTCTCAGCTGTGAAGCTGGGGATAAAGAGAGCTAGGAAAGATTTAAGAAGGGATCAAAAGGTTAGGAAAAGCTGCTGTGGTGGGTAGCAAATTGATTAGTATGTATAAAAGGTTGCCTTGCTGAGGTGAGGGCCCAATTGAGATTATTTTAATTGGTAGTGGATCCAGTGAGCAAAGTGTTATGATTTTCTTTATATTCAATAGAATGTGAATAGGAGGGAAAGTAGTGGATAGTGGGAGTAATCTAAGACTGAGGCTTGTCAGGGCAAGATGGGCAGTAGGATAAAGGGGTGAGAGCTTTCCCTGTTTCTGTTCATTTTCAGTGATCCAGGTACTCCAACTGAGATCTTCCAGGGCTAGTTCTGGGGAGGTGCTTAAGGCAGAGACTGTTAATATTGATGAAAGAGGAAAAAATGCATTCATTTCAACAAGGGGTTTAACAAGGGATAAAGGGAATGTCGCCACTGTAGGGATGGTGACATAGGAAAGAGCTGTGGGATGACAAGAGTAGAGGTCACAGGGAAGATGAACAGGTGATTAACTCAATTGTGATTAGATATGGAATTTCAGAGTTCATGAACTAAGAATTGGTGCATTTGAAGGTGAGAGCACGATCAAGAGTGCTCATTTTG
Source organism: Myrmecobius fasciatus (assembly GCA_023553655.1). Classification (NCBI taxonomy): domain Eukaryota; kingdom Metazoa; phylum Chordata; class Mammalia; order Dasyuromorphia; family Myrmecobiidae; genus Myrmecobius; species Myrmecobius fasciatus. Next base: position 48,841 of record JAJPUD010010882.1, read on the forward strand.
GTGTGTGACTGGTGAGATAGAGGAGTAGGTCATGGGAAATTAGTTGAAGAACTGAAAGGTCAGGGCCTTTGAAAGAATGTCAATATTTATATTGAAGTCCACTAGGATGAAGACAGGAGTTGGGAAGAGTAGGAGGCAGCCACTGAACTAACTCATTGAGGAAAGAAAAATGCCTTGAGATCAGTAGACAATAGCTACCACAGTTTTAATTGGTTGGTAAATGTGGTTTGAGTGAACCTCAAAGGAAGGAAGTTTTGGGGTTTTTTTTTTGTTGTTGTTGTTGTTTTAAGGATTTAAACACATTTTTATTCAATATTTACTTTATAAGACTTTTGATTTCCTTTTCCCCTCTCCCTCACCCCCTCTCCCCCACCTTCTCTGACACAGCAGCAGTCTGACACAGGTTATACATGTAAAATCATACTTTTTATTTTTCCAAATATATGTAAACAGTTTTCAACAGTCATCTTTGCAGTACTTTGTGTTTCAAATTTTTCTCCTCCCCACCCCTCATGGACAGCAAGCAATACAATATAAGTTAAATGTGTAATTCTTCTAAACATTTCCATATTTGTCATGCTGCACAAGAAAAATCAGATTAAAAGGTGAGAGAAAAAAAGACAAGAAAAAAAAAAAAGCAAGCAAACTAACAACAAAAAAAAGTGAAAACCATTCTCTGATCCACATTCAGTCTTCATAGTTCTCTGTATGCAGTGGCTCTTTCTATCCCAAGTCTATGGGAATTACCTTGAATTATCTCATTGTTGAAAAGAGCCAAGTCTGTCATAATTGATCATCACACAATCTTGTTGCTGTGAACAGTGATCTCTTGGTTCTATTAACTTCACTAATTAATTCTTATAAGTCTTTCCAGCTTTTCTGAAGTCAGCCTGTTCATCATTTCTTACAGAACAATAATATTCCATTATATTCATATACCATAAGTTGTTCAACCATTCTCTAACTGGTGGGCATCCACTCAATTTCCAGTTCCTTGCCACTACAAAAAGGGCTGCTACAAACATCTTTGCACATGTGGGTCTTTTCCTTTTTTATCATCTCTTTGGGTACAGGCCCAATAGAGATACTGCTGTCTTCAAGAATATGTACAGTTGGGGTTTTTTTAATTTTTAAATTTTTGTTCCTTTTTTCCTTTTTTTTTCCCCTTGAGGCAATTAGAGTTAAATAACTTGCCCAGAGTCACACAGCTAGGTAGTATTAAGTGTCTGAAGCCAGATTTGAAGGCAGGTCCTCCTGATTTAAGGGCTGGAGCTCTATCTACTGTACCACCTAGCTGCCCTGAATATGCACGGTTTTATAGCCTTTTGGGCATAGTTCCAAATTGCTCTCCAGAATGGTTAGACAAATTGATAACTCTACCAATAATATATTACGGTTCCATTTATGTACAATCATGTTAAACATTTTCACAGTCATATTGTAAAAGAACAGTCAGAACAAAAGGGTAAAACTATGAGAAAGAAAAAGAAAATTGAAAATGCACAATATTCTGGTTCTGCTCACTTCACTAAGCACCAGTTAATGAAAGTCCAAGTTTTTCTGAAATCAGCCTGCTCATCATTTCTTATAGCATTCCATTATATTCAAATACCACAACTTGTTCAGCCATTCCCCGATTGATGAATATAGGAGGGGAGTTTATTGAATGATTATAATAGAACTTGGAAGTAGAACCACTCCTCAGCCAGTTGGGGTGAAAGGAGAGTAATCAAAACCTTGATGTGTTTCAAAATAGCTTTAATAACTTTGTGGAAGAGTGAGTGCCTTAAAACCTCATTGCTGGGACCTATGTGTTCTAGACCCTTCAGGAAAAAAAGTGCCTCCTGAACCTCTTGTTTACCACTGGCCTCCCAACTACCAGCCCCGTGCTTGAGGAGGGAGACTGGTAGTCTGCAAAAGTCAGCAGATAGGAGTTCCAGCTCTGCCATTCTCTGGCTATGGGACCATTTCATCTACGGCCATCTCTAGTCATCTTGACCTGCATCTGGAAACTGGATCCAGATGGCTCTGGAGGGGAAAGTGAGGCAGGTGACCTTGCTCAGCCCTCCCTCACTAAAATCCAATTCATTTTCATGTCATGGCATCCCCTCCCTGATCTGATGGTCCCCTTCAAGAATGAATTAACAACAATAACAGTGTGCCATGAGCCAATCACATCACTTTAGTTTCTTCATCTGTAAAATGACATAATTAGACTAAATGATCTCTAAGGCCTTTTCTAGCCCTAAATCCTTTCAATCTAGTGTGAGGAAAGCAAGAAACTAAGGCCCAGAGAAAGGAAGGGAACATAGAGCCCCAGGCTTTGACAGAATTTAGTCTAACTCTCATTTTGGTAGGAAGTAAAGGATTCTCCTAGAAGGGGAAGAATCTGTCCAAACCTTAGTGAGGCAGGTGAGAGAAGGGAAAAAAGTAGAATCTAAAGATGTATACCATGACCACAAGATAAATGAAAAGATAATTATTGAATAACTGAAAAAAGCCAATCTAGTACCCAGGAAAAGCAAATGAAACATATTTCCATGTTAAAGAAGTGGAGGATGGCCAGGGTAGAATGGTGTATATGTGATCTGATAGAACCAACTGCATGTTGTTTTTCTTTGTCAAAAGAGAAGGTTTGACCTGGAGGGAGGGGTTTCCCCCTTCTATGACTGCTATAAATACAAAAATATTAATAAATTGTTTTTTTTTTAAAGAAAAACCAATTCTCTCTAAACTTACCTTTGTTTCCTGAGCCTTGTGTCTGTGGGAAGTCACAGACTAGCTCTCCCTGTCATGGACAACGACATTATCTAATATATATGTGGTTTTGAACATTTAATGAGTCTGGGAGGAAAGTTCAGGCAGTAGTCTCATGCCTGTCTTAAAATGAGAAAAATGAGTTTCTCACTGTTATAAACAGCAGAACCAAAATTTAAGCCCAATTCCTTTAAATTACTTCAGTGTTCTTTTTTATCAGTCTTTGCTGATCCTGAGACTGAAAGTCAGGAAACCTGGATTTAAATCTTACCTGTCCCCCTCTCTGAGTGACCTTGGGCAAGGTGCTTCCCATGGGCTTCAGTTTTTCCATTTATTAAATGGCATATAAAAACCGAGAAGAATCAAATGGTCAGCTGGAGAAGAGATTGGTTTGTTCTGCTTCAGTTTTATAGTCTGTGTGAATGTTTGCAGCCAAGTATGGGCAAAGTCCCACAGGATTTCTGAGTCAGAAAAAGCTCAAAGATCACCTTGTCTGGGGACAGGAATTCTCTCAGCCATACCCCTGAAGGCTGCTCATCAAGCCTTGAAACCCTCCAATCTGCTACCTCCTAAGGCACTACAGCTCTGGCTTGTTTTTGTTTTGTTTTGAATAAATGTTCCATTGATGCTCTCTTTCCACTTCCATCTCACTTCCAATGAACTCTACCCAAAAGACTCTTCCTTAAAACAAAGAAGTACAGTTAACAAAAATGCAAAAAGGAAAGAAAAAAAGAGGGAAAGAAAAGAAGGAAGGGAAGAAAGGAGAAAAGGAGGAAGAAAGAAAAAAGGGACTGAGGGAGGAAGACTGATTCATTCTACACCTATAGTTTCTTAAGTTACAACAGGTCAATCAACACACATTGATTAAGTGCCTATATGCCAGGTTACTGGGCATTGGAAACACAGACAAAACCAAATGATCCTTGTCCTCAAGGAGCTTACATCCTATAATGAGGAAAATACATATATAAATAACATGTTTTTACTAGAATTCTAATGTCTTTCAATAGCCCATTTTCATTTTCATTTAATTTTCAATTAATAAGCATTTTCCTTTTCATCCCATCTTCCTGTTGGAAAAAAGAAAAAGAAAACCTTTGCAACATATGCATAATCAAATAAAACCAATTACAATTTTACAATACCGTTCTTGGTTCTGCCCCCTAGGGCCAGTTTGAACAAATTTAGTCCCTCCCCAACATGGCAGCATTTTAAATACTTTAAGACATTCTTTTTTTTTTCTGAGGCAATTGGGGTTAAGTGACTTGCCCAGGATCACACAGCCAGGAAGTGCTGAAGTGTCTGAGGTCAAATTTGAACTCAGGTCCTCCTGACTTCAGGGCTGGTGCTCTATCCACTGCGCCACCTAGCTGCTCCTACTTTAAGATATTCTTGAAGAAAGCTAATATAAAACACCACCTATTCTGGTTTTTAAATTCCTTCAGTTGTCCTTCATATGGCACAGTCTCCAATTCCACTGTCCTAGTTACCTCCTCTGGTCTGTCCAATTCAACAGTATCCTTCCTAAATAGAACCAGGAGCTGAATTGTAAAATTTTAATCCTATCTGATGCCTAGAATTGTAAATGGTCTTGGATATGTAATCTGATTAAGGCAGAAGACATCAGGATAATCCTTTGGACTCCTTTCCAATAAAAGATTGTTTTATTTTTTGTAATACTTGTATCCCCAATACCTACCACAATGTCCAGCACAGGGTGGGCTCCTAATTCCTGCTGAATAGTTTTGTGACTGGGCCATATGCCCAATTCACATAATTCAAGAGATATGAGTTGTTGAGAAGGTGAATCCAGAAGACTGTGAAAATGTAATTGGGAAATATTTTTTAAAATAAATAAAAATATAATAAAACATGGGTTACATTACATTTTAAAACCAGGTCATTATACAGCCTGCATAGATCCTTAAGTACAGATTCATAGCCCCCTTTTCTATCTGAATTTGATGTCCAACTCCCAAACAGGTACTCCGTGGCAGTCAGGACTTGTGTGACTTCTATATCATACTGTTGCTCCAGATGGAAGGTCAAACACCTGCTCTGCCTAGTTGTGTGACACTGGACAAGTCACCTCATCTCTGCTTCCTTATCTGTAAAGCCATACCCTTGATAATGAGTGTACCTACTTCATCCAGATAATAGGAAGGGTCTGTTCTACTCTGCACCCAACCCTCTCCTTTCCTAATACAATGCTTTCTCTCTTGTCAGTTGTCTACAATTCATCCTATATATATCTTGTTTGGGCATAATTTTTCGTATTTTGTCTTCCCTGTTAAGTTTCATCAGGACAGATTTTTGCCTTTTTTCATCTATGCCTTAGTGTCTTGCTTATAAAGAGAAGCTTGTTGACATGACAACACAGTCCCCTAATCCATAATCTTCTAATCCCATGGGTATTTAAAAGCAAACTTCTTTTATAATTCCCCAAATATTCACCATAATACCCCATTTCCAGCCCAATTTCTTTTTTTAAAGTTTAATCTCCAGTGTTAACATTTTCTCCATCACTTTATTAAATCTCAGCAATCAACAAAACAATGATTCAAGCACCAGTTTATAGCATTTGCCAACTTTTTTAAAATAATTTTTTATTTTTCCAAATACATGTAAAGATAGTTTTCAACTATCTTTTTATATATATATTTTTTCTTTTTCTTTTTTCTTTTTTTTTAATTAAAGCTTTTTACTTTAAAAACATATGCATGGGGACAGCTAGGTGGCGCAGTGGATAGAGCACCAGTCCTGAAGTCAGGAGGATCTGAGTTCAAATTTGGTCTCAGACACTTAACATTCCCTAGCTGTGTGACCCCGGGCAAATCAGTTAACCCCAATTGCCTAAACAAAAACAAAACACATATGCATGGATAATTTTTCAACACTGACTCTTGGAAAATCTTATGTTCTAATTCCCCCCCTTTCTCCCACCCTCTCCCCTAGATGGCAAGTAATCTAATATATGCTAAATCTAATATTTGCATACATATTTATACAAGAAAAATCAGATCAAAAAGGAAAAAAAATGAGAAAGAAAATAAAATGCAAGCAAACACCAATAGAAAGAATTAAAATGCTATTTTGTGACCCCACTCAGTTCCCAGGTGAGTTTCAACATACTTTTTTTTTTTTTTTGCTGAGACAATTGGGGTTAAGTGACTTGTCCAGGGTCACACAGCTAGCCAACATAAACATACATTTTTGTAAAAGTTGGTATTCTAAATTTTTCTTCTTCCCTATCTTCCCTCCCTCGTCCCTAAAACAGCAAGCAATCTGATATAGGTTAAATATGTGCAATCCCTTTAAACATATGTCCATATTTGTCATATTGTATAAGGAAAAAAAACACAAAAAAGCTGAAAATGCTCTGCTTTGATCCAGGCTCCTTAGTTCTCTCTGTGTGACTGGCATTTTCCCTGGCAAGTCTGTTGGAATTTCCAGCCCAGTTTCTGTTCAAATTCCTCTCCTTACCCAGTCACCTACAGCTCATTGCTCATTCTGACAAAGCGCTTTGTGCTCCTGTCCAGGGACCTTCCATTTCAGCCCTAAGCACCCGGCCTAATGTCCAGACTGACACTCCCTGCCACCATGTCCCTTTCAGACCTCAGGTCTTTCTTGAACCCTCTCCTCTCTGCTTCTTGTCTTACACTTCTAAATACTCAAATGCCAAGATACATGAGAGCTGCACCGGCGGGGTCACATGCATGGTCTTTTGCTTTGTTCTTTGATTCTGTGAAGATTTGTACAGTCTTGGCTTAACAGCTCAGAAGGGAAAAATCGGTGGCCTGGCTGCAAGCCAGGAAAGATAACTCTTCCTCCTCTTCCATCAAGAGTCCCTCACGCCTGCTGTAAGACAGATGCAGAATGTGTTTTACAGCAGAGGCGAGGGACTCTTAACAGGGTGAGGACCTGTGTCTGCATGTGTGAGTCTGGCTGCAGGAAGCCCTTCCCAGTCCAGCCCAGCTGAGATTACTTTCCATTTATATCGTGCATGTTCAATTATTCTCATACCATCTTGCCCACTAGAATGCAAACACTCTGAGAAGAGGGACCATGTTTTTTTTTTTATCCCCCCCCCCTTCATTCATTTATTTATTTATTAAAGCTTTTTGTTTACAATACATATGCATGGGTAATTTTCCAACACTGATCTCTGCAAAACGTTCTGTTCCAAATTTTTCCCTCTTTCCCCCCACCCTTTCCCCTAGAGGGCAGGTAGTCCAATACATGTTAAATATGTTAAAACATAAAATAAATCCAATATATGTATACATATTTATACAGTTATCTTGTTGTACAAGAAAAATCCTATCTACAAGAAAAAAAATCAGAGAAAGGAAACCCAATGCAAGCAAACATCAACAGAGAGTGTGAAAATGTTATGTTGTGGTCCACGTTTCATATTCCTCTCCTTGGGTATATATGGCTCTCTTCATCACTGAACAACTGAAACTAGTTTGAAACATCTCATTGTTGAAGAAAGCCATGGGACCATAGTTTTTTTGTTGTTGTTGTTTTTGCCTTTCTTTGAATACACATTACTTAAAAACAGGGCCTGATGCATGGTGAGCATATTTAATAAATCCTGTTGCCTGGCTGTGACCAGTGGGCTGTCTGGGTACATCTGGGTGTGTACTGCCAGGGATCCCCCATTCAACCTTCTTTTGGTAACTCCCCAGCTCCCTCTGGGGGTTCCCTCTGGTCCCTGTTCTTGGGAGCTGGAACTCTCCCAGCTCCACCTCCCCCGGCCAGCCCTAGCTCTGACATGGTCCGGCACCCTCAGGCGAGGGCCGCAGCAGGATGCGGAATGGAGCCCCTTCCATCCTGCCTCCCCTCCTGCCCGCCCCACAATTTCTGGGGAATGTCTGAGTCTTGGGAGGCGGGCGACAGCTGCACGGGCCCAGGCTACACCCCAGAAAGGCCTAGGATCCCTCCACAAAGGCTCTCAACTGGGGGAGGCAGGGAACAACAGGGCAAGTGTGTGTGGCCCTTCTGGAGAAAGGGCTGCTTGTCAGCTCCTTCTCTCCGGCCTGCTGGGAGGCCAGGGCCAAACTTAAGAAGAATGGGCATTTACTGGGTAACTGCAGCAGAGCCAAAGTGAGGGTTTTCCAGGGTCAGGAAAGAGCCCGAGACTGGGAGTCAAGCTACCTGGCCTTTGGTTCTATTTCACAGGAGACTTAAGCAAGTGGCCTCCCACTCTGAAGACCCCTTTGGACTTCCAGAGGTCCCAAGCAGGCATTCTCAGTGTCACAGACCCCTGCAGCACTCCTTGTGGACCCCTTCTCAGAATCATACTCTTTCGTGCACAAATAGAACACATAACAATTTAACAGGAAACAATAAGATAGGACGACCAAAATATATTTTTAAAAAACAAGTAAGCTATGAACCCTGGGTTAAGAACTCTTGGATGGTCCTTACAATTTTGGCGTTCTCTCTGAGACTTACAGCTCCAAATCTGTGTGTCCTAAGATTTCTTTCTTCTCTGACATCGTATGTTCCATTATTCCAAGGCCCCTCCCAGTTTTAATGTACTGTGTTCTATGATGCTAAGTCCCTTTCTAGCTCTGGCATTCTGTGTTTTGTAATAATGTTCTAACACTCTATGTTCTATGATTCAAAGGCACTTTCTAGCTCTGACATTCTGTGTTCTATAATTCTGTTTGAACACTCTGTGTTCTATGATTCTAAGGCCCTTTCTAGCTCTGACATTCTGTGTTCTATAATTCTGTTCTAACACTCTGTGTTCTATGATTCTAAGGCCCTTTCTAGTTTTGACATTCTGTGTTCTATACTAATGTTCTAACACTCTATGTTCTATGATTCAAAGGCACTTTCTAGCTCTGACATTCTGTGTTCCATAATTCTGTTCTAACAATCTATGCTCTATGATTCTAAAACCCTTTCTAGTCCTGAAATTCTGTGTTCTGTAATTCTGTTCTAACACTCTAGGTTCTATGATCCTAACTCCCTTTCTAGTTCTAGCATTGTGCTCTAGAATTCTGTTCTAACACTCTATGTTCTGTGAATCTACAGCCCTTTTTAGCTCTGCCATTCTGTGTTCTATAACTCTGTTCTAACACTCTATGTTCTATGATTCTAAAACCCTTTCTAGTTCTGAAATTCTGTGTTCTGTAATTCTGTTCTAACACTCTATGTTCTATGATACAAAGGCCCTTTCTAGCTCTGACATTCTGTGTTCTGTAATTCTGTTCTAACACTCTATGTTCTATGATTCTAAGGCCCTTTCTAGCTCTGCCATTCTGTGTTCTATAACTCTGTTCTAACACTCTATGTTCTATGATTCAAAGGCCCTTTCTAGCTCTGACATTCTGTGTTCTATAATTCTGTTCGAACACTCTGTGTTCTATGATTCTAAGGCCCTTTCTAGTTTTGACATTCTGTGTTCTATACTAATGTTCTAACACTCTGTTCTATGATTCTAAGGCCCTTTCTAGTTTTGACATTCTGTGTTCTATACTAATGTTCTAACACTCTATGTTCTATGATTCAAAGGCACTTTCTAGCTCTGACATTCTGTGTTCTATAATTCTGTTCTAACACTCTATGTTCTGTGAATCTACAGCCCTTTCTAGCTCTGCCATTCTGTGTTCTATAACTCTGTTCTAACAC
>JAJPUD010010883.1:0-58223 GCA_023553655.1 Myrmecobius fasciatus
GGCCTCTGCCATAGCTCAGGGCATTGCCCCGGGCCTAGCTCAGGGTCTAACTCAGGGCATCACCAGGAGGGGGGCCTAGCTCAAGGCATCACCCCAGGTCTAGCTCAGGGCATCTCCCTAGGCCTAGCTCTGGGCATTGCCCCAGGCCTAGCTCAGGGCATCACCAGGAGGGGGGCCTAGCTCAAGGCATCTCCCTAGTCCTAGCTCAGGGCATCTCCCCAGGCCTAGCTCAGGGCATCTCCCCAGGCCTAGCTCAGGGCATCCCCCAAAGTATAACAAGAAAGAATGGGATAAGAAAGGTTATAGATGTGGGAGGAAAGGGCATTACCTGGCCCAGGCTGTGCCTGGCTACTAGGGAGCGGTGAATCTCTTTGCTTTGCTTGTGGAAAGCCTGGTCATGTTGCTAAGTTTTGTAAAACTAAGATGAGAACCAAGTCTGTGGTCCAGGGAAACAGGTGCAGGGGCCCTGCAGGGGCCATGCAGCAAGAAACGACCGGGTTCAAAGAGACCTATCAGTCCCTGATGAGGAATGCAGACAACAACTGGTGAGTACAGTAGAAGGCCTCCCTATAGAGCCATGGTCTACTACCCACGTGTCCAGAGATAAGTTGGTGATTGGACTCTCAGATTACCCCCTGCGATTGTTCATATTATCGTGGAGCCTTTAATCTTGGTCACCAACCCTCACTCATGTCCAGTGACTCTAAAAGGCGGCCCCCCATTGCCAAAGCACTTCCCTTATGTCCTTTTGAGGACGTGAACCTCACTCAGTTAATCAGACAGGAAAGGCCCATGTGCACAATTTATATAGAAGACAGGCCGTTCCCTGGCATGATAGACACAGGGCTGATAGATCTGTGGTAACTAAGCCTGACTGGCCTCCAGAATGTCCGCTACAACCCCAGGCTGTAACTGTCAATGGGGTAGGTGACATGCAACATGCCTCTCAGTCTTGCAGGGAACTTCAATGGGAATTTGAGAATAAAATGGGTACTTTTCTTGTCATTACAGGGCTGAGAATCTCCTGTGGGGAGGGCCTCCTGTACAGGGCCCTAATGTTTTTACTGACGCCACAAAAGATCACAAGGCTGCCATAGATCGAGAGGATACTCGAGAAACGTGTGTCCTTCACACCCCTTACAACAACTCAAAAGAGTGAATTGCTTGCTATCATACACACTATGCGAATATATCGTGACACTATCAGCATCGTCACAGATAGCCTGTGTGCCATCAAGCGCTCCGATATCTGCCACCTGCCTTTATTAACAACTGGCACTCCACTATAACTGACCTTCTTCATCAAGCGCAGTTGCCTTGAGCCACAGAACTACACCCATTTTTCATGCATGTTAGGTCCCCCACTGATGGGACTGGCCCATATTCGAAAGTAACAGCAGCGGATGCTCTTCTGTATTCTCTCTATAGCTTATTTCCTGTCTCCCCTGCCCATAAGGTGCGTGTCTCATTTCATTGGTCTGCCCATGCCCTTCGTAGGCTGTATGGTGTTTCTAAATGCGAAGCGGCTGCTATTGTTCGCTGCTGCTCTGTATGTGCTCCCTTTTGCCCCTCTCCTTCTAATCCTGCGAGAAACCCACGTGGTGACTCACCCAATGCCCTATGGCAGATGGATGTCACTCATGTCAAGAAGCAATGCATCCACGTCTCCGTGGACACTCACTCTCAGTTCATTATGGCCACACTACAATCAGGCAAAATGGTGAAGCATGTAATCAATCACCTGTATCACTGCTCCTCTGTAGCAGGTGTCCCTCGTGCCCTTAAGTTGGACAACGGACCTGCTCACACGTCTTCTGCTTTTTGGACCTTCTGTTCTGAATTTGGCATTGCCCACACTACTGGCATCCCTTATAATCCCACGGGCCAAGCCATTGTTGAATGGGCCAATCGCACTCTGAAGGTGCTCCTGTCTGAACAAGAAAGGGGAGTTTGGGGGTTTACACAACCCAGCCCCCAACTCACTCAGGCCCACTTGGACGCAGCTCTATACACATACAATTGTTTACAATTTTCACACTCCTCGGACCTCACTCCAGCCATGCACTTTTGGCACATGCAGAAAACACGGTTAAACAACAGGCAGGACAAGAACAAAAGCTCTTCTTCCACAGTGATTCCACTGGATGGCACTTGGAATGGCCTAGGTTGGGTCAAGGTTTGGGGGCCCAGGTATGCTCTTGTCGTTCCAGATGCAGACCCAACAGCAGAAGAGTGGATCCCAGCTAGGGACATCCATGATATGGGGAAACAAGGAGAAGATCCAGATGATGATGCCATCCTTGGAGAGAGCCCAAAGGATTGGCCAAATCACAACAGTGATCCAGATGTTGGTGATGGCCATTATTGGCCAGATAGAAGAACTCTCTCGTTTAGTAGCTGAAATTGCCCAACAAGCCTCCAACTTTTCTTTGCCTTCCGTTACTGCTGATTTCCTTTATTCAGTGGATTGAGCATCATATCATCCTGTCTTGGCTTTGGTCCTTGTTGGGCCCAGCTCTCACCATGCTGCTTTTTATATGCCTTTGCCCTATTTTTGTTTCATTAAATGAGCTATTGTTGACCTTAGGACTAGTATGATGTTATGAGCGGTCCCCACTAAACAAGAAAAGGGAGTTGTTAGGGTGCAGTGAGGAACTTAGCATGGTGCAGTGAGGAAGTAATTACTGAAGCACCCCGATGTGTTTTCTGTAGCCAGCAGGATCTGCCACAAGTGTGGAAACCTTGGCTACATTGAGGATGCATCATCAACAGGATACATCTCCTTCTCTTATTGACCTTGCATGTGTCCTCACGGACCCGATATAAGCAGCAGGAAGTAGAGACAGTGCAGGATGAGATTGCGTATAATAAAGACTTGTGCTTGCAAAGCTCCTGTGTCCAGATGCTCTGTTGAACAATGAACTGCCCCTCAACAAGGCAGCAGCTACAGACGTCCAAAGACCTGGTATAAGGTAAGACTGGTGACCAGTGACCTGATGGAGGTCACACTCCAGGAATGGGTGTGTTACAATGGGACCTAAAGTAGTCGATTCCCCTGGGTGAATGGCCTGGAGCATCCCACTGGGGACCGAAGACCTTTTAGTATCCTTTGATACTTTTAAAGCCAGAGTCAACTTGATCATATCATTCATGGCAAGGAGCCTGGACCATTAAAAGACAAGTAGATGTTCCATAGCCCTGCTCTATTATATTGCCAAGCCCTCCACCCACCCCCTTTGGGCAAAATGTGTGCTTTGCCTCGCCTGGCAAAATGCCAGTGCCAGCCAAAATACTTTACTTCAAGTTGGAGGGAAACTATTATAATAAAAGAAGATGAACCCAACCTCTCCTTGTACCTCTTAAACAAATGTAATTTCACCCCCTGGTGTTTGCCTGTTCCTCTTCTGGTTGATCTCCAATGGGCTGCAATGTGGTTCCACAATGGCTGCTTCTGTGGCTGAACAGCACAGTTAATCAAAGTGCTGGATATATTGCCAACTCCCAGTATATCCTGTCTTCCTTGGTGGGTGTCTCCTTTGCGGGAAAGGACTGCAATGCTTTGAAGACATGGACGTCTGGAATCACCCAGCAAACAAAGCAGTCAGCCAACAGTGCCAGTCTAGAACATGGCCATTTCTTCTCTGGAAATAAGAATGGAACTAGAAAAGGAATAAGATGGCTCAAAACTGTGCTCTTGGCCCCATCTAGGTCTGGAACTCTGTCAGATGGTTCACTCTAAGGTTGGGGCACCTTGCACAGGAGACCCCACTGTGTTGGGAGCAAAAATATGCCCAAGTTTCCTCCTTCTGTTATAATACTTCTCTGTTCAGGTATCAAAATGGAATCATCAAGTATCTTGTAAACCTCTTGAACTTTAGGAGGATACCTTGTACCTTGTGTAACTAATAACAGTAAGGGAATATGGCCAGACCCCAAAACTTGTTCAGTAACCACAGTGTGGGCACTCCCAAATAGTACTTAGTTGTTATGTGGTCCACACTTATGGCCCTGACTGGCGCAGCCCCTGGTTGGGTGGGATGTATATGCCCAGGAAACCTGGGCCTGTCAAGCCTGTAGGCTAATCCCCTCAGGACACATACTTTTTTTCTTTGGTACAATGAACTTTTAAATGTCATTACACCTGAATTTATTATGACTCAAGTAAAAGTCTTTACACATTTCATACAAAGTGCCATTAATGATAGTGTTGAGGTATGAAGGTTCTTAACATTTTAAGTAACACAGATACATAAAGTGATATTACAAAATAGAATGCTACTAGACATCTTGTCCACTGCCCAAGGCAGAACCCGTATTACAATACAAACTTCCTGCTATGCCTTTATTCCTGATGAATCATATAACATCACCAATTACTGAAACATATAAGAACCAAATTAATGCCCTAGAACAACCACCAGATCCTATAGCTGCTTTCATTTCTTCTCTAGGGGTACAATGGAGGAAATTACACAATTGGTATAATTTTCCTATTGGTTATATTATTCCCTTGCCTATGAATGTATTGCTGTTGTGGATTACAGCTTCAATGTAATTCATTGTTGGGGTCCTCTGTCACCTGCATGTTAACAAAACTACTCGTGCACCCCTTAGAGAGCTTTGTGGAAGCTTATATATGATAACATTGTTTGCAAGAAACATTTTAAAATGACACACATAGAATAAAAATATAGGCCTCCAAAATAATTTATTATGTCAGTTAATGGGAAAAAAGGAGAGAGAGCAATTAAGATCTCAAAGTTAAAGCTTAAATACATTTCATAGAAAGAGATAAACTATTGCTTGCTATTAGATACAGTGGTGATGCATGAGAGAAGTCAGTATTTTCCATTTGCACTTTAATATGCAACAAATGTTCATAACTCCCATCCCAGGACTTAGAGTGATCCAGAAAGCTACCTGCAGTTTAAAAGTAATTACTTGTCCACATTCATTCGAAATCATCAGCCCCCTTTTATGTGTTCACTTTTTCTGGACATGTAGAAACACAATCAGTTCACAGCAAAGGTATTTAATGAAAGAAATACTTAGAGAGTGAATTTAAGTGTTTATTTTATGGCAGGCAGTATACAAAGTGCTTGAGATACAAATGACAAAAAAAGCTAACACTTAATAATGCTTTAAGGTTTTCAAAGTCCTTTAAAAATATCATCTTATATAAGATGATTCCAAAGGACACATGGTAAAAAAAAAAATAAGTATTATGCACCTCTAGAGAAATGGCATCTGAATACAGGCCAAAGAACACATTTTTTTTCTCACTTTATTTCCTTCCTTTTTTGTCTAATTTTGTTTTGTTTTGTTTTGTTTTGTTTTACTTAATGGTATTTTATTTTCCCAATTACATGTAAAAATAGTTTTCAACATCCATTTTTGTAAAATTTCGGCTTCCAATTTTTTTCTCCCTTCAGCAAGCAATCTGATATGTTATATGTACAATCATTTTAAACATATTTCTTTATTAGGCATGGTGTGAAAGAAAAATCAGAACAAAAGGGAAAAATCATGAGGGAAAAAAACAAAGGTGAAAATAGTATATGTCTATCTGCACTCAATCCCCATAGTTTCTTTCTCTGGAAGCAGATGGCATTTTCCATCCCAAGCCTATTAGAATTGTCTTAGATCACTGTATTGCTGAGAAGAGCTAAGTCTGTCATACTGATCATCACACAATCTTGCTGTTACTATGTACAAACTTCTAGTTCTGCTCATTTCACTCAGCATTAGCTTATATAAGTCCTTCCAGACTTTTCTGAAATCAGCCTGCTCATCATTTCTTATAGAACCATAACATTCCATTGCATTCATATGCCATAATTTTTTCAGCCATTCCCCATTTGATGGGTACCCATTCAATTTCCAATTCCTTACCACAGGAAAGAAAAAGGAGCTGCTACAAACATTTTTGCACATGTGGGTCTTTTCCCCTCTTTTATGTTCTCTTTGGGATACAGACCCAATAGTGACACTGCTGGATTTAAAGCATATGCACAGTTTTATAACTCCTTGAGCATAGTTTCAAATTGTTCTCCAGAATGGCTGGATCAGTTTACAATTACATCAATTACTTTTCAGTGTCCCAGTTTTCCAACATCCCCTCCAACATTTATCATTATCTTTCCCTGTTATCTTAACCAGTCTGATTGGTGTGAGGTGGTATCCCAGAGTTGTTTCAATTTGTATTTCTCTAATCAAATGTGATTTAGAGCATTTTTTCATATCACTCTAAGTGGCTTTAATGTCATCTGAAATTTGTCTATTCATATCCTCTGACTATTTATCATTTGGGGAATTGACTTGCAGTCTTATAAATTTGACTCAGTTCTCTATAAATTTTAGAAATGAGGCCTTTATCAGAAATACCGATGGTAAAAATATTTCTCAGCTTTCTGCTTCCTTTTTAATCTGATGGCATTGGTTTGGTTTGTGCAAAAACTTTTTAAATTAATGTAATCAAAACTATCCATTTTTCGTCTCATAATGTTCTTTATTTCTTTTTTTCTTTTTTTTCTTTCTTTTTTTTCTCTATTTCTTTTTGATCACAAATTGGTCTGACTTTTCTGCCACAAAATGACTAATATGGAGATGTGATTTACATGATTGCACATCTTTGATCAATGTTGTTGGACTGCTCTTGTCTGTGCCACTCTCCTGTGCCATGCAGGCTCTGTCCAGCATTGCTATTTCATCTGACTGCTCCTGTCTGTGCTGCTCTCTCCTGCTTTATTGTGGTTTGAAGATTCTATGCAGGCTTGATACTTCATCATATTGCTTCTCTCTGTGCTCTTCTCCACTGCTCTCCTGTGGTGTGCAGATTCCATCCAACATTACTACTTCATTATCTTGTATGGTTACAGTTGGCATGGCTCTACTGGCAGAAAGTTCTACAAAAATGACCATTATTTATGTTCTTCAAGCCATTAATCAAAAAACATACATCTGGTACAAAACCACATGTGTTGATTTAAAAGGGTTGCTAAAGTAGACTTTTATTGTTGCATTCTTTACCAGAAATTGTACTTTGGGATCTGAGGCTTCCATCAGCTTTTAGCTCCAGGCTCAAGCTGAAATCTTCAGCTGAGCTGTTCCCTCTTTCACATTGGAAGAGGACTAGATTCTGCCACTATTGTTCTTTTAGCTTAAAACCCAGAAAGCTTTTACCACAGCACAGCTCCTTTAAAAGGCAAGAAATTCCTCTGACACTCAATCATAATATTGGAGGAAAAAACCCAAAGGGATTTTCCCCAGTAACATGGAATATCTTTTTTTCTTCCAATGTTGGCTAGAATGGGCATTTCCTATCTAGAAGGAGATTTCTTGACCTAAGTGTCAATCATTTTGAAACAGAGATCTTCATATATAGCTACTTTAGATATAATGCTATTCTCTTATTTAATTTCTGGTCACTAGGGGCAAGGTCTTTGTCAAAGACCTCTGTTAGGATGAGAATTTCTTGGGGCATGTTGTTTAGTTTCTTATTGCTCAAATGTACCTTATCACTGACCTTTTAGAGGATACCGTTGCAAAAAACTGTCAGATTCTCAGAGTGAGAGTTTTTTTTTAAGCCCCAAACTTATGAAATTGAGTAATAGGAAGAAAAAACAAAGGAAAAGACCAAGATTCAAGATTATGTTTTTATCCCTGCCTACCCCTGACAAGATTCATTGCCTTCTGGTACTCTTTCCATATATGTATGTGTATGGGTGTATATATGGTATGTGTATGTATGTACATATATATACATATATATATATATATAAACATATAGCTAGTATGTGTCTTATCCAGTTTTCCTCAGTCTCTGTACATGGGTCTAAAGGGAAGCTATCTGGACAAGTGCACATCTCCCTCCCCTTCCTGGTCTATCCTTCTTCAAAAAGTAAAACCAGTGCAATTCTCTGTCTAAGCCCCATAGTCCCAGCACAGCAATAACCTCTCATTTTCAGGTTACCTTTTATTTTGTAAAGTCAGTTCCCTCATGGTTGTAGATATAAGACACATGCTATCAGGACCACAAATGCAAAAAGGACTGATATGATAAAATAAGGTGACTAAAGCTGTGAACTCATGTCAGTCTCTAAAACATTAAAAAGTGTGAAGAAGAAAATGGGAAAATGGGGACTGGCAGAGATTCTACTCTTTGTAGAATTTTTTGGTTTTTGGGTAAATAAGGACCAGGAAATTAAAGGAAGAAGAGTAATAAAGAAAGAAAGGGACCTGGATGGTTTGAACAAAGGACAGGCATACAGAGGTGACCAGAGAAGGTATGAATAAAATATGATCGTGGTCAGTGTCTGTCCTCCAGAGTGCCAGTCTTTACTCAGTTCTTTCCATTCATCCTCATTTCTATCAGAAAGCCCAGTGTGCATGAGTCATCTTGCTCTAGTACACCTCCTTACTCCCCCTCTCTTCTCTTTCCCTTCATTAAGGACACACCCAGAAGATCCTCCATCACTGTTTCAAAGTCACAATTCAGCCTTCAGGTTTTGCTCTTCAGTCCAGAGAATTCTCAGGGAGAGGCTGAGAAAGGGCCGAGTGACTGACTGGCTCAGTAACTTTCACAAGGATGCTCAGTCTGTAGTTCAGTTAGTCCTTTTCTTTCACTGGGACTGCCTCCTAAGTATGTGATCTTATGATAGTCCTTCTAATTTTTTGCTTTTTTGCTGAGGCAATTGGGGTTAAGTGATTTGCCCAGGATCACATAGCTAGGGAATGTTAAGTGTTTGAGATCAAATTTGAATTCAGGTCCTCCTGACTTCAGGGTTGGTGTTCTATCCACTGCACCACCTAGCTGCCCCAATCCTTCTAGTTTCAGATTTGTCCTCAAATTTCCTGTTATGTAAGGAAAGAGCAGCTCCACCTTTCTTTCCTTCTCTAAGGGGCAAAGTTAGAAGGCAAGACAGATTCTGCAAAAGTCTGAAGGTGAGAGAGTGAAAGGAAGCTTTTAAAAGTGTACAAGTGAGTGACTTCAGGGTGGAGTCCAAATGGAGCCAAGTGGTTCATTTACCAAGGACAGTTAAATTGAACTTCTGAGTAGCGATTGCTCCCAAGACTGATTTCATAACATCTACTGTCTTCCATCATCAGATTCCTTAACTTTAGAATTATATTCCTGAGGAGAAATAACCTTCCTTCATATTCTTTCTGGGGAATGAATCATCCAGCTTGGACTGCTCTCCCTGGAGAGGTGGTGAGCAAGAGCAGATGCTTAGATTCAAAATACCATTAAATTCCCCAGGTCTTAATTCCTATTTTTGCTGAGGAACTACAATGAAGGGAAGAAAGTATCCAAATGCAGGCACATTGAAAAATGGCCCTCTCTGGGGTTGCCCCAGCCCATCCTCAGACCACTAAGAATGTACAAAAAAGGGCTCAGCAATTGAATTTGTGAAATCTACAGTAAGAAGACATCTCAGTTGGAAGTAAACTGTGTCTGTTAGGCAGAGCAGGTGACATGGCTCAGCAGAGCTGTGCCTGGTCCTGCCTGACCTCCTCCAGCTCTATTCAGTTCTTTGATCCTCAGACCTTTAGACCTAGGCTCTCATCTGTGAGGACAGTATCCAGCAGCTTCCTCATCCTATGCTCTTCATGGCTTCCCTTCTTTTCCCTGTTCCATCCTTCTTATTTCCAAGTCCTGAAGGCCTGCCCTCATGCCCCCAATCTGGCTTTCTGGACTCCAGTTTTTGAAAGGCCCAGAGGATGGATTTGGGTGTAATTACTCACCTGTATCTATCATGACTGAGAGCAAACTGAAGGAGAAATAGGGACAGGTTCCATTTCCAATCCTTGAAATGCAGCATTGCTCCAATCTATGTGCTCTGGGAAACCTCAGTAAATGGTTCAGGCTTTTCCCAGGACAGCCTTTTGTCTTGGTTTCAACTGGTCTCACCAGCCTATCAGGCTGACCAGAACAGTCAATTTCAGCCTCCTGCAAGGTGCTTCCTGCATATGCACAGATATGTTACATACATTCCCACTCATTGTCATACTCCACACTGAAGAGTGAATGTTTTCTTACCTGGTGTAGCCCATGTTTTATATCCAGCCCAGAAATTCAGCAGGAGGTGGGAACATCTTGCTATGAAAATGAGCTCTTCCTCTTCCTCTCTCCTCCTGAAACTCTTCTCCCTTATCCCCAGAGACCTTGTTTCTAACCTCCCTCTTCCCCTCAGCTAATCTGAATAGTTTTAGAATTCAGCCTTGGGTTTGTACTGTGTAAATTGATGGGTAGATGAGTGAGAGCAAACCCAACTAACCAATAGGTGGATTGAGTGAGAGCTAACCCAACTATCCACCTTTAGGTAGGCAGGCGCTTGCTTCATATTCCAGTCACCAACCTAACTTGGCAGCTTGTCATCCACACTGTACTCCTCCACTAAGAAAGCTTAGTCAAGGACCAAAGTCCTTTTCTGGACTGGAGGGGAGCACCATGGCCTCCAGTGCCCCATTTAAGTACGGTTTGTTCCCCCACAGCTATACTACTTTTGGACTTTGTTTCTGAATGAAAATGAATGGAAGTCTCTCTCTGGGAGTGGGCAGCTGAGGAGGACTTCCCACACTCTCTTCTACCTAAGGTCCTCCCAGAGCATCGAGACTTGCCACTTAGAGTGGAAGGGCAGGGGGCCAAAGTGGGGGAGACTCTAGGAGCTAGGTGGCACAGTGGATAGAATCCCAAACTCAGGGCTCAAAAATCTGAGTTCAAATCTAGTCTCAGATATTTCCCAGCTGGGTGACCCTGTTGATGTTGCTATGACTAATTTCTCTTCTCCCCTCTGCCTCTCTTTATTCTCCTCCTCTTTTCCTTCTTTGGCATCTGCTTCTGCTGCTACTTCCCCCATTCCCTCCTCAACAGAATGTTTCCTTCAGCCCACAGAGTCAGTTGCCTTCTTCACCCATAGAAACAAGGTATTCCCTGTCCCTCTTTCCTTCCAAAGTTGATCATCCAAGCCAAGATCTGTGGAAGGAGATTCAGAGTGAGTAGAGAAGGATTCAGTCTGGAGCACAGCTCCCAAGTTCCTCCAAATCACAGGATTCTTCCTACTTCTCCATATACATTCTATCTCTTAGGATAGAAAGTTTCTCAAGAAGAGGAGCTGTTTCAATTTCATCCTAATAATAATGTCACCTGGCATATAGTAAACAAGTGTAATAGATGTTTGTAAATGGATTGATTATAATCAACCTCACTTAATACCCAGCCTGGGAAAGTATAAAAAGCAGTTTGTCTGGAGTATTACAGCTTAAGATCATGCCCCACAGTCATTGTCAGAATCCAATCAGAACACTAGAATTGAAGAAGAGTAGTTCATATCTCTCTCTCCCTCTCCCTCTTCCTTTCCTCTCTTTCCCCCAAGCCCTCCATCACCACCCCAACCTGTCTCAAGGGAATTGTCAGGCGAGAAAGGTACAACATGGATTAGTGTAATCACTCTCTACTCTGGACCCGGCTTGCATGGATGTGACACACACCGGTCTAGCACAGAAGGGCAGCATCTGCACCATCCCCCATCCCAAGACCCTGGGCCCTCCAAACTGATGATGGGCAAGGCCTGGACAAGCAGAAGGTCGATTTGGTTTGTCCTTTGTTTCTCAGAAAGGACCATGACTTCAGGGAGGTGACACCATGACATGCAGGTGAATTGGATTTAAGTGAGAGAGAACTGTGCAAAATCACCGGCCTCACCTTCCCCTCCAGAGCCATCTGGGTCCAGTGGCCAGAGAGAGATCAGGACGACTGGAGAAAGCCCAGGATGAAATGGGAGATCTTCGCCTTTTTAAGCTAAGGTCTTCAACAGTTCTCAGTTTGAATGGGCCGCATCTAATCAGTGGTTAAAGCTAAATAGCAATTGAAGCAAACACCTTTCACCTAGTCCAAAGAAATCTAAATGAATGAATGATGAATGAATGAATGGAAGGGGAAGACCATCAGGGTTTCTGGCCAAAGCAGAGATGACTGGTATTTTCGTTCAATCTGAGAGAGAACATTTTAGAAGAAGGAGGCCGAGAGAACTCTGGAAGGTCCATCCAGGTCTAGGATTTCCCGCCAGGAGACTACCTGCCAGAAGCTAGGAAGTAAAGACGCGCGCTCCTTGGGATTGGCCTAAATCAATGAGTGGGGCGGGCTGTCGCCAGTCTCCAGCGGCTATTCAGACTAGGTTGGCTCAGCAGGCAGAGGCGCGGCGGAGGCGCGGCGGAGGCGCGGCGGAGGCACAGCGAATCAGGAGCACCGGCAGCGTAGCATAAATCCTCCTGGATACCCGGAGAAGCTCAGAGACTCTTCAATTATCCGGTCTCCTCTGATGTCCGAAGCCAAAAAGGTTAGTACTAATCCGGATAATACTTGGATGGGAGAGCCCCGGGAATATCTGGTGCCGTAGGCTTTTTCCTTTTCCTCCCGTCATACCCGCCACGGAGCTGCGTGGGCTCCCGTGACTGAGAGACCCAGGAGAAGTGGAGGGAAAACTCCCGCTCCGGAGCCTCCCACCCTTCCACTTGTGGCGAGCCTCTAGCACCGGGATTATCCTTCGGAAGTCTTCCCGCGGCGGTTCTCTGCCCACCCCCAAAGAAAGGCATCCGTGCATTCCCACCCAGAAACAAGGTCCAAAAGCAGTGTAGCTGGTGGGGAACAAGCCATACTGAGCTCCCTCTTTAAATGGAGGCACTGGAGTCCATGGTACTCCCCTCTAGTCCAGAAAATGACACCGGGAATCCTGCCTCCGTCCGCTTGCTTAGCAACTTTGCATCTATTCGGAGTTTTGCAGCAATAACTTTTCCCAGCCCTCTGAGAGGAAAGTGAGCTAAAGTACTTAGTCATATTCTGAGTCCAGAGAAGGGAGAACAGCAATTTTCTGGACTCATAGCCTATGATCTGACTTTTTCCACTCCTTCACTACAGGATCAAGGAAACTGCACGGGCTGTTAGAGAAAGAGTAGGAAATATGAAAAGGAAACAAAACTGTCCCAGTTACTTAAAATTTGCTTTGCTTTAGACCAAAGCTTGCTAAACTATAGGTGACTGAATGTGAGGGTTGTAAAATTATGATTTCTTATCAGTAAATGTTTGGTTTATCTACCTGTTTTATCTACCTTTATATTGGTTGCAAAAAAATTTGTACAGGGGAAGAGTCAAGAGTGTCAAGAGTGGAAAAGGTTTAAAAAGCCCTGCTTTGCCACTCCAACCTCAGTTTCCTCATTATAAAATAATGGGGTTCCACTGGATGGTTTCCAAGGATCCCATCAGCTCTAAATCTATGACCCTACATATGTGATTTGATGCTTAGCCTGAAGATCACAAAACTCAAGGAGGACACAATAGGTAATGTGCTAGGCCCTGGCTGGGAGTAGTTTGAAAGGAAGAAACAGAAGAAGAAAAGTCTTTGTGTCAGCTTTGCTGGAACTGAGAGCTGACTAGACAAGCTCTTCTTCTTTAGAAGAGCTGGCTAGGCATGTCTGCCTTGCCCAAAGAGCCAAGGTGAGGGGGTTTACTCTATCAGGTTATCTTTTGTGAAAGAAAATTCTTGTTAATATCAGAGAGAATCAAGGATAGGCAAAGTTACTCCACAGCTCTGAAAATCTCTCTTTAACAAGCCATTTTAGATTGATACTTTATGACATTCTCAAAATGACAGACAAAATTACACAAGATACTTACAATGATCAGGATAAAGAGCAAGTAACATTTTGTCCATAAAACGGAACAATAATCATTTAAATTTTGGCACACTATTGGAAAATTACTTCTCTAAAACTATTCAGTCCCTCTTATGACTACCTTTCTTTTTAAGTTTTATTGATTTGTTTTATTTTACATTATAGACATTTATACATTGTTCCCTTTTCATGAGAGATATCTTGAATCAAATTTAGAGTTAAATAAAAACTAATACCACATTGACCTCATCTGAAAGTGAATGAACATTTCATATCTTTTATAGTGATCCACAGAATATACATGGACACACACACCCACACACCTCTATTTTTTTAAATTAACAGAAATAAATTTTCCCTCTTATATAATTGGGGGGAAAAGAGAAGAAAAACAAATTTCTTGGAATATGTATAGCTAAGCAACACATTTCCTTCCATTGCTTTACACAAATATGTATATATATGTATTACATATATACATACATATATATATATTTCACTATATTTCAGAGTCTCACCTCTTCTCACCTAAACTCCACTGCCTTCCAGTTTTATCCCAGCCTCAAGTCTCTTCCCATTCCAAACCATCCTCACCCAGCTGCCAAAATGATCTTTGTCCTTTAGGACAACTCTCATCATGTTACCCAACAATGAAACTCACTTGTGATCTCACTTAATAAACTTCAGCAGCTCGCTGTCACCAGTCCTTTTTTTGGTCAGGGTACATGTAAACCTCTTTCTAACTTGGATTTTTTCTCTTTTCAATCTTTTTATGTATTACTCATATATTCAACAATGCAAACATAAAGATTTGCTTTCTTTGAACATGAAATCCTAACTCCTGTCTCCATTCCTTTTCAGTGATGTCCCCCATGCCAGTAATGGGCTTCTTCCTTATCCTGGCCTCCTAACTTTTCTGGCTGTTTTCCATAGGAGGCCTTTCCTAGCCTCTTCTCTCATAACTGCCTTTCCCTCTCGTGTTGCCTTCTATTTACACTGAATGTACTTTCTATGTACTTGTGTCTACTTACTGTCTTCCCCAATAGAAAATAAAGTCTTTGTTGGTTAGGACTGATTTTGTCCTTTCTTTGTAGCCCAATTGCTTAACATAGATCCTTCCATATAGTATTATTTAATAAATGTCTATAAGATGGTTAATTTATAGAAGAGATTCTCATTGAGCTATAGATGATTTCTATAGTCTCTACAACCATTCCAATTGTGAGATTCTGTGTAAGGCTTGGAATGACTGAGCGTAAAAGATTTTATCAAGTATCTACTATGTGCCAGGCATTGTGCTAGGCCCAGATGATATATATACAAAACTGAGAGAGTCCCAACTCTAAAGGATCTTCTATTTTAAATGGGGAGATAACATTTGTAAGGAAATTGGTGGCCAGGGAAGACAAACTTTGGAGAATCACAGAGATAATAAGGGAGAGTCTAGGACAGTAGACTGCCATGCCCTCAACAATAGCAAGAGTATTATTAGTTTTTACTGTCTTCTGGACAATAGCTAAAAAGGAGTAGAAAGGAAGGAAACAAGCATCTATTAAGTACCTGCTATATGTCAGTTGCAACAACAACTCTGAGAGATAGGTGCTAATTATTATCCCCATTTTACTATTTAGGAAACACAGCTTAAATAGCTTGCCAGGACCACCCAGCTAGTAAGTATCTGAGGTAAGATTTAAAGTCTAGTCTTCCTCACTCTAGACTCAGTGCTTCATTCCATGCCTCTAACAATTGGGATGGGGTGGAGGAAGAAGGGAAGAGTGTCACTAGTGTAATTACAGGGAAGATGGCTGGAATTTAAAGCATGGGGTTGCCTACATAATGTTGGTTAGTTAGGTTATCTCTCCCTCCTGCCAACTGCACAATTCAACCTCAAGGCTGAATTCTAAAACTAAGCAGATTAACTGAGGGGAAGAGGCAGGTTAGAATGGAGATCTCTGGGGAAAAGGGGGAAGAGTTCCAGGAGAAAGGAAGGAGAGCCCATTGTCAGAGCAAGATAGTTCCATCTCCTGGTGGATTCCTGGGCTGGATGCAAAGCATGGGCTGAGCCTAGGTGAGAAAGCATTCACTCTTCAGTGTGGAGTCTGACTGAATGAGTGGGAATGTATGTAATATCTCTGTGCAAATGCAGGAAACACCTTGCAGGAGGCTGAAATTGACTGTCCTGGGCCAGCACACAGCCTGGTGAGACCAGTTGGAACCAAGATAAAAGAACATCCTGGAAAAAGCCTGAACCATTTAATGAGATTTCCCAGAGAACACAGGCTAGAGCCATGCTGGATTTCAGGTGCTGGATATGGATCCTGCCCTACCTTATACTTATCCACTTTGCTCACGGTCACGTTTCAGGTGAGTAATTACACCTAAATGGTCCTCCCCATAATCTGAGTCCTCAACTGGAGTTCAGAAAGTTAAGAAGGGAAGCCATGAAGAGCACAGAGTGGGGAAACTGCTGGGTGCCCTCCCTCTTGTCATAGATGGGAGCCCAGCTCTGGAGGTCTGAGGACCAAAGAGCTAAGGAGAGCTGGAGGAGGTCAGGCAGGACCAGGCACAGCTCTGCTGAGCCATGTCACCTGCTCTGCCCAACAGACACAGTTTACTTCCAATTGAGATGCCTTCTTACTGTAGATTTCACAAACTAGTCCATTGTTTTGGACATTCTTGGGGCTGAGGCAGGCCCAGAGAGAGACATGGCCTTTCAGTGGGCCTGCACCTGGAGACTTTCCTCTCTTCACTGTAGCTCCCATCAGCCACAGGAAGAGATGAACCTCTGAAGCTGGCTTGGCCCCTTGGTCTCAATCCTGCAGGCTTGACTTGATATACTGAGGACTGAGAGGGAGGGGCTTGGTTAGGATGTAGGAGAGGAAGGAAACATGGGGCTGAGAAATGGAAGGATCTTCAGTAACCATTGAGTGCAACTCAGACCCAGAGTAGAAATCCCACCATAATACACATGACCAGTACTCTTTTAGCCTTTGCTTAAAGCCATACAGTGAGAAGGAGCCCACTCCTGCCTCCTGAGACAATCCATTCTACAACTGGCTAGCCCTAATGGTTAGAATATTTCTTTTTATTACATAAAGTCTAAATTTAGTCTTCTACCCCTATTTCCATTACCCTTGGTTCAGACTTTTGGGGTCAAAACTAGCAAGTTCTTCCTATACGGTATAATCTGAGGAATTCTTTATCTCTGTCTACAAAGATAGATATGTGTGTTTATGTATGTATACATCTACAATGTATAAATGTGTGTATGTATGTATTATTCAATGCCATTTATCTATAATATGTACATATATGGGTATATGTCTTCCCCCAAAAGAGCACTAATGACATTTAGAGAGAGATATGTGTGTATATCTATGAGTGTGTGTTTAAAATATTTCTTTTATATACAAACATAAAAATATGCATATATGCACATGCTTGTTAATATCAGGTAATCTAAGATGAGGGGGAAATGATTAGATGATGGGCAAATTGAAAGAGACTTAAAAGAAAACACAGAGGTTGCCATCATAGGTTATTAGGCGTGATGTTGGTGTATCTGACAGAAATAGCAAGGTTTGGGGAAGGAGGAACCTTGAATGGACTGGTAATTAGCCTTCTCTTGGACAGAAAGAGAAAGTCTATCCAGGCGTTCTCCAAACCTACATTTCCTTGTTCTGTCCTTGGTAACTAAGCTGTCATCTGTTCTTCTCTGCCAGTGGCACAAGTACTTGCATCTTTGTAGGTGAGGGAAGAATAGGATGCAAGGAGGTCCCATTTTCTTCTAGATAGACCCAAACTTAGAAACAGAGTTGTGTGAGACCAAAAAAAAGAACTCAATTTAGTCACAGGGCTTGAATTCAAATCCTCCCTCCCATCCTTATGAGCTGCATCTTTAGTGTACTTCTTTTGGCAAGCTCCTTGGGCCTCTAGCTCCTCATCTGTAAAATGAAGGGATTGAACTAAATGGCTTCTATTATCTTTTCTGGTTGTAAGTGAATGACACCATGACCTGACCTTTTAAGTAAATATTCTTTCCATTTCTAAGATATTATGCCAGGTTAATGAATGTTAGCAGATCAATTTAACTCTGCCTCTGAAAGAAGCATTTATTAAGCACCTATTATGTACCAGGCACTATGCTTTATAACTGAGATGTTATTACATCAGTTAATCCTCTCAACAACCCTAGTGGTGGGTGCTATTAGAATCTCCATTTTGAAGTTGAGGAAACAGAGGAAGATAAAAGTTAAGTGACTTGCCCAGAGTCACATACCCAGGAAGTGTGTACAGCTAGATTTGAACTCAGTTCTTCCCAGCTCTATTCTGGTCAGAGCTGCTCTGTCTGTGTGACTCTGTACAAATCACCTAATTTGCCAAGTTCATCCCTCCCTCTCTCACCCCAGGAAATGTTCCTCTGTTCTGGACTGGACTACAGCCTGGGATCCTAGACTGGTCCTGGAAGGGACCTGAGGGGTCATCATGTTCTCTGGTCTCATTTTAGAAATAAGAAAAGGGTCCTTGACAGGGAAAGTGATTTGGCTGCAGCCCCAGAGTAAGGCAGGAGCAGAACTAAAAGCAGAGCCAGCCCAGAGCTCTCCCTTTCCCATAAGCACCCTCCCACTGAGAAGGGCACCTGGTTCCCTGGCACCAAGTAAAGCTCTGACTCCCATTCCAGGCCACATTCTGATCCTCCATAGCCCCAACTACATGAGCTGAGCCTTAAGGGCAGTAAGCCTTCAGATTGGGCCTCTAGGGACCAGAATTCAAGAAGATTCATAATCCTGAGTTCAAATCCTGCCTCAGACACCCATTAACCATGTCACCCTGGGCATGTCACTTAACCCTTTTTGTCTCAGTTCCCCATCTGTGAAATGCAGTGGAGAAGGAAATGGCAAATTCCTCTAGCATCTCTGCCAAGAAAACCCCAAATGGGGTCACAAAGGGCCAGAAAGGACAAACAACTAAATCCTAGCAAAAGATTCAGAAAGATACGAGCAAGCTGTGCTGCTGCTTGAACTGAGTGAAGCCCTGGAAATGGGAAAGAAATGTCAGCTTTGGGGAACAGCTAATGGTCAAGTTTGTCTGCAATGAGGAATGTATAAAGGGCAGGAAAGAATATAGGAAGGCCACAAGGGGAGCAGATTGTGGAGGCTCAGGAGAGTGTATCCTCATCCTGGAGGCAACTGGACTCCTCCATGGAGATTTTGGAGCAGACACAGGGCTGTGACTTAGGAAAGCCAGCTCTGTGCAGGGTGGATTGGAGGAAGAAGAGAGAAGAGAAGCAGGGAGATGCATTAGGAGGTTATACCAATAGTGCAGGTGAGAGGTGGTGAGAGCCTGGCCAAGGGAGGCCATGTGAGCAGAGGAATGGATGCTATGGGAGAGGGGCTGAAGAGGGAGAAGAGACAAGAAGTTGTGACCCATTGGGTGTGGAGAGCAAGAGAGGGAATGTCAAGGGAATCCAAGGCTCCTGACTCGGGGGAGCTGAGCCCATGATGGGGCCCTCAACAGGAGAGATGCCTAGGGAAGGGTTAGGTTTGCAGAGAATGACAATGACTTTCATTTTTTAATACCTCTGAGATGGCTATTGTTTATATGTCCTTTTCCAGCATCTTTCTGTATTTTTTATTCCCTCATGTACCTAAGAGGCCACCTTTCCTGTGTCCTTATGACTCTTATTTCCATCTTGTCACAGGTATCGAGAACTCAGGAGGAGTGTCATCTCTGGAAAGAAGGCGAGGAGATGATGTCGTGTTCAGACTAGATCAAACAATAGGAAATGATACCCATAGAATTGTGTGGATCTTTTATTCAAAAATAAGGATTCTAGCCATGATCTCTCCAAAAGAAAGCAGTCCAGGCTGGATCATTATCAGCGAAGAGTATAAAGGAAGACTGTCTTTCCTTCCTAATAAATCTCTAATGTTAAGCAATCTGACAATGGAAGACAGTGGATATTATGAAGCTGACATAAACTCAGTCTCAGGAGGGATAACTACTCAGAAGTTCAACTTAACTGTTCTTGGTAAATGAACCCCATCCTGCTGTCACCCACTTGTACACTTTTAAAAACTTCCTTTCATTGTCCCACCTTCAGACCTTCCCAGAACTTGCCTTGCCTCCCAACTTTGCCCCTTAGAGAGGGAAAGAAGGGTGGAGCTGATCTTTCCTTACATAACAGGAAAGTTGAGACAGAAATCTGAAGCCAGAAGGATTGTCACAAGGTCACACATTCATTTGGCAGCTCCAGTGAATGAAAAGGACTGACTGAATTACAGACTGAGTTTCCTTGAAGAACCATGAAAGTTCCTGAGCCAGTCAGTCACTCAGTCTCTCCCTGAGAATTCTCTGGACTGAAGAGCAATCCCTGAAGGCTGAAGGCGACCCTGATACAGTGATAGAGGAACCATGTCCCTTTCTTCTGGGTGTGTCCTTAATGCAGGGAGAGAGAAGAGAGCTGGGAGTAAGGAGGTGTACTAGAGGAAGATGACATGCACACTGGGCTTTCTGCTAGAAATGGGGGAGGATGGAAAGAACTGAGTAGGGACTGGCGCTCTGGAGGACAGACACTGCAGACACTGACTAGGGTCATATCTTATTCATAGTTTCTGTGAATACCTCTGTATGTCTGTCCTCTGTTCAAACCATCCAGGCCTTTTTCTCTCTCTATTACTCTTCTTTCCCTACTTTCATGATCCTTGTTTACCCAAATACCAAACAATTCTACAAAGAATACAGTCTCTGCCAGTCCCTTTT
This sequence comes from Myrmecobius fasciatus, assembly GCA_023553655.1. NCBI lineage: Eukaryota > Metazoa > Chordata > Mammalia > Dasyuromorphia > Myrmecobiidae > Myrmecobius > Myrmecobius fasciatus. Next base: position 20,434 of record JAJPUD010010883.1, read on the forward strand.
TTCCCATTTCCTTCTTCACATTCCTTGCTTCCTTCACAAATTCCTCTATTTCAGTCCCACTTCTAGGTGACATATTGATACCTAATGATCCTGATTTATTGTTTTAGAGACAGAGGAGACAAAGTCTAACCTGAATAGATGGATCGTGGTAGCCGTTGTCATCCCGGTGGTTGTATTTGTGTTCCTGATAATAGCATGTGTCTTCTATCTAAAATCAAGAGGTAACTGCCTTTACAAAATAAAAGGTAACCAGAAGATGAGAGGTTATGGCTGTGCTGGGGCATTGGGGCTTGGGCAGAGAATTGCACTGCTTTCAGTTTTGGGAGAAGGGAAGGGGGAGCTGGGCCCTGAAGCTGCATGTTCTCATCAGTGGCTGAGGCTCTTGTAAGAGAAGTGACCTACACGCTCTTTGAACTCACTCTTCTCATCTCCAGAATCAGTCTCCAGAAGAAGCAAAACACCTGTAATGAACCATATGGAAGAAAGAAGACAAAAGAAGGGATGTACACTTGTGAGGATGGCTTCTCTTCAGATCAAGAAATGCAAAATGAGGATACATGAGTAAGATAGCCCCTTACTAGTCACATATATCCATCCATACATATATGTGTGTACTTAGATAGATAGATAGATAGATAGATAGATAGATAGATAGATATGTGTGTGTGCATAAAATAAATATGCAGACAGATATAGATATGGTGAGAGAGAGAGAGAAAGCAAAGGCAAGAATGAGGTGTGTCAGGGCTAGGTAGGGAGAAGAACATGATCTTGACTCTTGATCTTGCTTTCATTTCTTTGTTTTTTTCCCTCCTGCTACTCAGTTACATAAATGTGAGGCTTGAAAAACTGAGGGTTCCCTCACCCTGAGAGCCCTTGACAGTTTTCTTCAGGGTATCCTCTAAAAGGACAGCCTGTCCCAAAAGATTCTCATCCTAAATAAGAGAGGCCTCTGACAAGGACCATGCCCTTGATGACCAGAACTTAAAGTAAGAGAATAGAATTAAGTCTAAAGTAGCTAGTTTTGAAGGATAATCCTGTTTTAAAGTGCTTGACACTGGATCAAGAATTCTCCTTCTAGATAGGAAATGCTCATTCTAGCCAAAGCTGGGGAATACATCTATTTCACCTTATTGAGGAAAATCCTCTCAGGTTTTTTTCCTCCAGAAAATCCTCTGATATTTGAGTGTCCAGAGTGCTTTTTTGTCTTGTTGTGGTAAAAGATTTCTGTGTTTTAAGCTAAAAGGACAATAGGGGTATAATCCAGTCCTCCTCCTATGAGAAAGAGGGAGCAGCTCAGCTGGAGATTTCAGCATAAGCATATTGCTGAAAGCAAATGGAAGCCTTGGAGACCGAAGTACAACTTCTAATAAGAAAGGCTACCTTAGCAGCACACTTGAGACCTTTTAAAGCAGTGTGTGGTTTTCTAATAAATGCATGATTTTTGATTAATGGCTTAACAGTCTGTGAATAATGTTTCTGTGAATGTTTCTCTGTCTAGTAGAACTGTGCCAGATGTAACCATACAAGATGAGGAACTAGAAATACTGGATGGAGTCTGCACTTCAGAGGAGAACAACAGAGAGCAGCAATCCCATGAAATAGTAATGATGGATAGAATCTACCCATCACAGGAGAACAACAGAAAGGAGCACAGACAGGAGCAATCCCATGAAGAAGCAATGCTGCATGGAGTCTGCACATCACAGGAGAGTATCAGAGAGCAGCAAAGAGAAGAGAAGTCCCATGAAGTAGTAATAATGGACAGAATCTCCACATCACAAAAGAGCAGCAGAGAGGAGCAATTCCATGAAATTGTAATGATGGACAGAATGTACATACCACAGGAGAACAGCACAGAGGAGCACAGACAGGAGCAAGCCCATGAAGAAGTAATGCTACATGGAGTCTGCACATCACAGGAGGGTATCAGAGAGCAGCAAAGAGAAGTCCCATGAAGTAATAATGATGGACAGAATCTGCACATCACAGGAGAGCAGCAGAGAGCAGCATGGGCAGAACCAAATTCTGGAGATCATTCCTCTGTCTTATATATGGGCTATAGAATTCAGCATATCAGTGATAGAAAGCTGGATAAATGTGTCTCTTTGCTTCTGTTTCCTTGCTGAATTCTTGTGTAATTCTCTTTGAATTCACTTGTAATGGCATTACAATAAACTTTGCCCCTTGACTAGGAAATGGGTTCAAGCCTGCACATTCTTTTTTTTTTTAATTGGGAATGGTTCTAAATAAGCTTTTTATTTACAAAACATGAGTGACCTTTCAACATTGACCTTTGCAAAAAACCTTTTTTTTTTCCCCAAGCTTTTCCTTTCCTTCTCCCCACCCCCCACCCCTAGATGACAGGTAATCTAATACATGCTAGATAGGATAAATTATATGACAAATACAGTACATGTATACATATCTATACAATTATCTTACTGCACAAGAAACATCAGATCTAGAAAGAGAAGAAGAAAAAAAACAACCTAAGAAGGAAAACAAAATGCATGGAAATATTCACAGAAAGCATTAAAATGCTGTGTTGTGGTTCACTCTCAGTTCCCACAGGCCTCTCTCTGGATGTATATGACTATCTTCATCGCAGAACAACTGGTTTGAATCACATCATTGTTGAAGAGAACCATGTCCATCAAAATTGATCATCGTATAGTCTTGTTGCTGTGTATAATGTTCTCCTGGTTCTGCTGATTTCACTCAGCATCAGTTCATGCAAGTCTCTCCAGGCCTCTCTGAAATCCTCCTGTTGGTCGTTTCTTACAGAACAATAATATTCCATAACATTCATATACCATAATTTATTCAGCCATTCTCCAATTGATGGGCATCTTTTCAATTTCTAGTTTCTTGCCACTACAAAAAGGGCTGCCACAAACATTTTTGCACATGTGGGTCCCTTTCCCTCCTTTAAAATCTCTTTGGGATATAGGCCCAGTAGAAACACTGCTGGGTCAAAGGGTATGCTCTGTTTGATAACTTTTTGAGCATAGCTCCAAATTGCTCTCCAGAATGGTTGGATCCGTTCACAGTTCCACCAACAATGTATCAGTGTCCCAGTTTTCCCACATCCCCTCCAACAGTTATCATTATCATTTCCTGTCATTTTAGCCAATCTGACAGGTGTGTAGTGGTATCTCAGAGTTGTCTTATTTGCATTATTTCTGATCAATAGTGACTTGGAGCACCTTTTCATGTGACCAGAAATAGTTTCAATTTCTTCGTCTGAAAATTGTCTGTTCATATCTTTTGACCATTTGTTAATTGGAGAATGCAAGCCTGCACATTCTTTTGAGACACCTTGTGACACCAGTCTGTGACCCCAAACTTTTAGAGTTCCTTTCCCAACCTCAACAGAGTAACTGTGATATCTAGACTGAAAGGGTTCCTTTCTGTATGATCCTTAGAGCTTTCATTTGATGTATCAACACCTTACCTTTTTCTAAGACTCATTGTTCTTTTTCCCTCTCTCATCTGGCACCTTAATTAATCTGGAAAGGAAGCATAAGCATTGAGCCATGTGCAGTATATATGTCCTCCAATTCTCTGAAAGTCACATGAACACATGCACCTCTTTTACTATGGTGAGGAACGGGTGGGTTTGTATCTTATCTATGATAGCCATTGGTATGATTCTTGTCTTACCCAACTATTCTATCCTGAGAAAGTTTAAAGATGTTCCAGAGCCCAAGGTTTTAGCCAAATCCACTTGCCTATCCCTTTCTTAAAGAGATTCTATCATGATTTGTAGCATGTCCTGCAAGAAAAAAATAGAGAAATCTTCCAAAAGAAATGAGATGGAATGGAGTCTGAAGCATATGGGGAGAGACTGGCTCTAGCAAAAAGAAGAGCCAATTTTTCATCAGAGACTGAAACAAAGAGATAACAGGAGATGATGAAGTAGAGTTCTGAGGTGTGATGTAAGAAAGGAACTTAGAACAAGAGGACTTTTTTCTCCATGAAGTAATGGATCAAGTCTCTGCTGAGAAAGAGAAGAAAGGAGACAGCAAAGGAAGCTTGAAGACGAAGGAAAAAATTTTGAATAGCTACTGCAGAGAGCATCTTTCTAGAAAGTCAATGAAAGAAAAATAATAAGATTTCCACATGCATTGAGGGCAAAGTGGAGATACGACCACAAAAAGTTTTAGTGAAACCAATCAACTCATGTATTTCTTTTTTTTTTAATGCTTTATATGGATGCACTTTAAAATCACTGTTATTTTCCATGATTGTGGTCATTTTTCCTATTGTTCTTTGGTCCTCCTTCCTTATCAATTCTTACAAATCTCTCTTAAGTTGTGGAAATACTTCATAGTTATTGTTTCTTTCAAAGTAACTACATTCCAATATATTAAGATGCTAAAATTTCTTCATGCCTTCCATAATTGATGGGAAATCATTTTCTTTCCATGTTATTGTGGGCACAAGAAATGGTATAAATATTTTGGTGCATATAAAGCCTTTCCCTCTGTCTTCCATTTCCTTGGCATATACACCTAGTAATGCATTTCTAGATGCCTGAATGTGAATTGTTCAGACATTTTCCCAAAAGAGTTAAAAATTGCTTTTCAGAGTGGTTGGAGAAGTTCACACTTCAGACAGAAGGGTATCAGTATGTCTGTCTTCACACACCCCCTGATTTCCAGAATTTCAACAGAAGCATTCAGCCACATGTCAAGAGAAATAGAATTTGTGTAACTAAAGCCTAGGGATTGGTCAAGGCTGGTGAATGACAAAGACAGAGTGGGTTTAAAGGAATCTTATCTACTATGGCTGAACTAGGGGACTATAGAGTCAAGGTTGTGAAAGAAGAAACATGAAACCAGAGAAGAATATATAGTCTGACAATAAGAATGGCTGGGGAGACTGCAGGACAGGATGAGGACAAAGAACAGGTTTAGGAGAAATAAGTCAGAAGGAGAGACTGATTATAGGCAATGGTCAGAGAAAGGGATTTGGAAATTCTGGATCAAGGACACAGGAGAGCTTTGGGTGATCTGATAGACCAAGTGCTTTCTTAGCTGAGTTCATTTGGGTAACATTCAAAATATGTTTTTTAAAAATACATTTTGAATACCTTTCTGGAGGGCTACTCTTGTTAATAGTAGCATCTACTTTGCCACTACAAGCTAAAAACCATGGAGTTTTTCCATGTGACTTTCAGCTGAAAACCTCTGAGACATTAATTGTTTGTCTTATATTTGATAACTAATCATTGACTCAGGACCAAGGTTTTCCCACTTTTCTGCCTCCTCATCCAGAAACCAAGGAATGTGGGAAATCTCTCTTAAAGATTACCCAAGCCAATATTCTATGTTTGGGCTAATTGGCACATTTCTGCTCATCGTATTTGCTCAAACAGGTCTGGAAAAATGTTGATTCTCCTTTTCTTTCAAGACAGGTGATATGGAAATTGATGTCTCTTTGACCAAGATTTGGGTGAATTAAGGCTTATACCTCAAGTCCCTCATTTTAATGTAGCTCATCTCCCACCATGTTAACTAAGCAGAATAGATTGGGATACCACGGGAACAGCAGCTCTTCTAAGGGCGTGCACTTTGTAGGGTTTTTGGTTTGAGAGAGATGGCCAAATGATCATCCTTTTATTAATACCTGCTGGTCTTATTGATAAAATGATTAAATTACCCAGAAACGCTGTCTCAGAATTTTTTACTCTTCATGCTTCCCTGCCTATTTTCTTCACCATTAGAATGTGAGTTCCGGAAACACAGATTGTCTTAATTTTGTATTTGTAACCTAGAAATTAGCATTATTCTTAGCTTTGCACAAAATAAATGCTTAATGAATGCTTCAGGCAGGCAGGCAGATTATAAAGTTATAATCATTGCCTTGGGTAAGTGAGATGCATTAAGATAGAGGTCATGTGAGTTTCAGAGGTTGATAAATGGGTAGGTCATGGTGTTTGATTAATGGATTGCCCACTAGAGGGTAGGGATTGTTTCATTTTTGACTTCACATTCTCAGTGTATTACATAGTGCCTGGCAGATGGGAGGTGATTAACAAATGCTTGATGACTAATCAACCCACTGCTTTGATGTAGGGGAGCTAGGGGAGAGCAATGGATAGAGCACTGGGCCTGGAGTCAAGAAGATTTATCTTCCTGAGGTCAAATCTGGCATCAGACACTTATTAGCTCTGTAGTTCTGGGCAATTTCACTTCACTGTTTGCTTTAGTTTCTTCATCTGTAAAAATGAATTAGAGAAGGAAATGACAAACCACTCCTGTATCTTTGCCAAGAAAGCCCCCAAAAGGTAAAAAGGCTAAACAGTTCAGTGAAGAAATGGATGTGCATGCTATATATATATGTTCTTTTTTTGTTTTGTTTTGTTTTGTTTTTATTTTATTTTATTAAAGCTTTTTATTTCAAAACATATGCATGGGTAACTTTTCAACACTGACTCTTGCAAAGCCTTCTGTTCCAAATTTTTCCCTCCTTCCCTCTACCTCTCTCCCCTAGATGGCAGGTAGTCCAATACATATTAAATATGTTAAAATATATGATAAATCCAATATATGTATACATATTTATACAGTTATCTTGCTGCACAAGAAAAATCAGATCTAGAAAGAAAAAAAGACCTGAGAAGGAAATGCAAGCAAACATCAACAGAAAGCATGAAAATGCTATGTTGTGGTCCACACTCAGATCCCACAGGCCTCTCCCTGGGTGTATATGGCTTTCATTATCACTGAACAACTAGAACTGGTTGAAGAGAGCCATGTCCATCAGAATTGATCATCGCTATATAAATCTTGCTGTTACCATGTACCATGATCTCCTGGTTCTGCTCATTTCACTTAGCATTAGTTCATGTAGATCTCTCCAGGCCTCTCTGAAATCATCCTGCTGATTGTTTCTTATAGAACAATAATATTCCATAACATTCATATGCCATAATTTATTCAGCCATTCTCCAATTGATGGGCATCCATTCATTTTCCAGTTTCTAGCCACTACAAAAAGGGCTGCCACAAATATTCTTGCACATGTGGGTTCCTTTCCCTCCTTTAAGATCTCTTTGGGATACAACCCCAGTAGAAACACTGATGGGTCAAAGGATATGCACAGTTTGATAACTTAATATAATTAAAATTATCTATTTTGTGATCAATAATAATCTGTAGTTCTTCTTTGGTCACAAATTCCTTCCTCCTCCACAGATCTGAGGGGTAAACTATCCTATGTTCTTTTAATTTGTTTATAATATCATTCTTTATGTCTAGATAATGAATGCATTTTGACCTATATCGTGTTAGGTGTGAGTCAATGCCTAGTTTCTGCCATACTTCCAATTTTCCCAGCAGTTTTTGTCAAAGAGTGAGTTTTTATCCCAAAAGCTGGGGTCTTTGGGTTTGTCAAACACTAGATTACTATAGTCATTAACTATTTTGTCCTATGAACCTAACCTGTTCCACTGATCTACTACTCTGTTTCTTAGCCAGTACCAAATGGTTTTGATGACTGCTGCTTTATAGTATCGTTTTAGACCTGATACAGCTAGGTTACTTTCATCTGTTTTTTGTTGTTGTTGTTGTTGTTGTTGTTGTTATTAATTCCCTTGAAATTCTTGACCTTTTGTTCTTCCAGATGAATTTTGTTATTTTTTTTTCTAGGTCTGTAAAATAGTTTCTTGGGAGTTTGATTGGTAAATAAATTGATTAATTTAGGTAGTATTTTCATCTTTATTATATTCACTTGATCTACCCAAGAGCACTTGATATTTTTCCAATTGTTTAAATCTGACTTTATTTGTATGGAAAGTGTTTTGTAGTTTTGCTTATATATTTCCTGACTTTCCCTTGGTAGATATATTTATTTTATACTATCGACTATTTTTCCTGTTGTTTAGATCTGACTTTATTTGTGTTGAGAGTGTTTTGTAGTTTTGCTCATATAGATCCTGACTTTCCCTTGGCAGATATATTCCCAAATATTTTATACTATCGACAGTTATTTTAAATGGAATTTCTCTTTGTATCTCTTGCTGTTGGATTTTGTTAGTGGTGTATAAAAATGCTGATGGAGGCAGCCAGGTGGTATAGTGGATAGAAAACCAGTCCTGAAGTCAGGAGGACCTGAGTTCAAATTCGGCCTCAGACACTTAACACTTCTACTTGTGTGACCCTAGGCAAGTCACTTAACCTCAATTGCCTCAGCAAAAATAAATAAATAAATATGATGATTTATGTAGATTTATTTTGTATCCTGCAACTTTACTAAAGTTGTGGATTATTTCTAATAGTTTTTTAGTTAATTCTTTAGGGTTCTCTAAGTAGACCATCATATCATCTGCAAAGAGTGATAACTTGGTTTCCTCATTTCTTACTCTAATTCCTTTAATCTCACTTTCTTCTCTTATTGCCAAAGCTAGCATTTCTAATACAATATTGAATAGTAATGGTGATAGTGGGCAACCTCATTTCACTCCTGATCTTATTGTGAATGGTTTCAGTTTATCACCATTACAGATGATGCTAGCTGATGGTTTTAAATAGATGCTACTAACTATTTTAAGGAAAAGTCCATTTATTCCTATACTCTCTAATGTTTTTAATAGGAATGGATGTTGGATTTTATCAAATGCTTTTGCTGAATCTATTGAGATAATCATATGGTTTTTGATAATTTGGTTATTGATACAGTCAATTATGCTAATAGTTTTCCTAATATTGAACCATCCCTGCGTCCCTGCAACCATACTTGGTCATGGTGTATTATCTTGGGGATTTTCTGTAATCTCTTTGCAAATATTTTAAAGATTTTTGCATCAATATTCATTAGGGAGATTAGTCTATAATTTTCTTTCTCTGTTTTTGTTTTACCTGGTTTATGTATCAGTACCATATCTGTGTCATAAAGGAATTTGGTAGGAGTTCTTCATTCCCTATTTTTTCAAATGGCTTATATAGTATTAGAGTTAATTATTCTCTAAATGTTTGGTAGAATTCATATGTAAATCCATCTGGTCCTGGGGATTTTTTCTTAGGGAGTTGATTAATAGTTTGTTTTATTTCTTTTTCTAAAATGGGATTATTTAAGTAATTTATTTCCTCTTCTGTTAATCTGGATAATCTATATTTCTGTAGGTATTCTTCCATTTCACTTAGGTTATCAAATTTATTGGCATACAGTTGGGCAAAGTAACTCCTAATTATTGCTCTAATTTCCTCTTCATTGGTGGAAAATTCTCCCTTTTTATTTTATTTTTTTTGCTTTTTTGCTGAGGCAATTGGGGTTAAGTGACTTGCCCAGGGTCACACAGCTAGGGAATGTTAAGTGTCTGAGACTAGATTTGAACTCAGGTCCTCCTGACTTCAGAACTGGTGCTCTATCCACTGCGCCACCTAGCTGCCCCTCCCTTTTTATTTTTGAGACTAACAATTTAATTTTCCTCTTTCCTTTTTCTAATCAAATTAACTAGAGGTTTATGTATTTTCTTGGGTTTTTCATAAAACCAACTTTTAGTTTTATTTATTAATTCAATAGTTTTTTTTTTTACTTTCAATTTTATTGATCTCTTCTTTTATTTTTAGAATTTCAAGTTTGGCTGTGCATACCCTTTGACCCAGCAGCATTTCTATTGGGCTTATATTCCAAAGAAATCATAAAGGAAGGAAAGGGCCACACATGTGCAAGAATGTTTGTGGCAGCCCTTTTTGTAGTGGCTAGAAACTGGAAACTGAATGGATGCCCTTCAATTGGAGAGTGGCTGAATAAATTATGGTATATGAATATTATGGAATATTATTGTTCTGTAAGAAATGACCAGCAGGATGATTTCAGAGAGGCCTGGAGAGACTTGCATGAACTGATGCTGAGTGAAATGAACAGAACCAGGAGATCATTATACACAGCAACAACAGTATTATATGACGATCAATTCTGATGGACATGACTCTCTTCAACAATGAAATGTTTCAAACCACTTCCAATTGTTCACTGAAGAAAGCCATATATACCCAAAGAGAGAGATGTGAAATGTGGACCACAACATAACATTTTCATGCTCTCGATTAATGTTTGCTTGCATTGTGTTTCCTTTATCTGGTTATTCTTTCTTGTAGATACGATTTTTCTTGCACAATGCTAAGTGTGGAAATATGTATACATATATTCGATTTGTCAAGTATTTTAACATAATTAACATGAAGTGGATATCTTGCCATCTAGGGGAGGGTGGGGAGTAGGGGAAAAATTTGTAATAGAAAGCTTTGTAAGGGTTAATATTGAAGAATTACCCATACATATGTTTTGCAAATTTAAAAAAAAAAAAGAATTTCAAGTTTGGTATTTGATTGGGGGGGGTTAATTTGTTCTTTTTGTAGCTTTTTTAGTTGCAAGCCCAATTAATTGATTTTTTTCTTTAACTATTTTATGCAAGTAAGCATCTAGAGATATAAAATTTCCCCTTATTACCACTTTGGCTGCATCCCACAAATTTTGGTATGTTGTCTCATTATTGTCATTCTCTTGGATTAAATTATTAATCGTGTCTATGATTTGCTGTTTCACCCATTCATTCTTTAGGATGAAATTATTTAGTTTCCAATTACTTTTTGCTCTATTTTCTCCTGACTTTATATTGCATGTGATTTTTATTGCATCATGATCTGAAAAAAATGCATTTACTATTTCTGTCTTTCTGCATGATTTTGAGGTTTTTATGCCCTAACACATGGTCAATTTTTGTATAAGTTCCATGTTCCACTGAGAAAAAAGTAAGTTCCTTTCTGTCTACACTTAATTTTCTCCAAAGATCTATCATATCTAGCTTTTCTAACATTTTGTTCACCTCTTTAACTTCTTATTTATTTTGTGGTTTGATTTATCTAGTTCTAAGAGAGCATGGTTGAGATCCCCCACTAGTATAGTTTTGCTGTCTATTTCTTCTTGCATCTCTCTTAACTTCTCCTCTAGGAATTTCCATGCTATACCACTTGGTGCATATATGTTAAGTATTGATATTGCTTCATCATCTGTGGTACCCTTTAGTAAGATACAATTTCCTTCCTTAGCTCTTTTAATTAGATCTATCTTTGCTTTTACTTGATCTGAGATCAGAATTGCTACTCCTGCTTTTTTTTCTTCACCTGAAGCATAATAGATTCTGCTCTAGCCCTTTACCTTTACTCTGTATATATCACTATGCTTTAAATGTGTTTCTTGTAAACAACATATTGTAGGATTTTGGCTTTTAATCCAGTCTGCTATCCACTTTCATTTTATGGGGGAGTTCATCCCATTCACATCCACAATTAAAATAATTAATTCTGTATTTTCTGCCATCTTATTTACCCTAGGTTATACTTTTCTCTTATCCCCCTTCCCTTCTCCCCAGTATTTTGCTTCTGATGGCCACCTCCCTCAAACAGTCCTCCCCTTTTTTATACCTTTCCCCTAATTATTCTGTTTTCCCTTCCATTAGTCTTTCCCTTTTTCCCCCCTTTCTCTCCTACTTATCTATAAGATGAGACAAATTTCTTTGTGATACCAGATATGTCTGATATTCTCTCTTAGAACCAAATCTAATGAGTGTAAGATTCACATAGTGCTCATCCCTTTCCCTTCTTTCCCTCAGTTATAATAGGTTTTCTTTGCTTCTTCCTAAGATGTGATTTCCTTTATTTTACCTCCTTTTTCCTCTTCTTCCAGTATGATCCCCTTTCCAACTCTAGTTTCTTTTTCATATTATCATAATAAAATCAAATTATAGCCAGATTCTTTAAGTATAACCATAAGAGAAATATGGTTCTCAAGAGTTCTTTTCTTTTTACCTTTGTATGCTTCTCCTATATATACTTTTTCCCCCTGAGGCAATTGGGATTAAGTGACTTGCCCAGAATCATACAACCAGGAAGTGTTAAGTGTCTGGGGCCAAATTTGAACTCAGATCCTCCTAACTTCAACATTGGTGCTCTAACCACTATACCAACTAGCTGCCCCCCTATATATACTTTCAAAACAAAGACAGGGAACTGGGGAGAAATGAAGGAATTAGGTTGCTCCTAAAAAGGAATGGAGCAGAGAGCCTCATTCCCAAAGAGAGGGGGAGATTCAGGAGAAAGAGAGAGGGAGGAAGTCCTGGTGTCAAAGCTCTTACTTTTTGACACACAAATCAGAAGATATCCTTGGTGATAAGCAATCCTGACAGTTAAACATCTCATCATAAAAAATAAGTCAAAGTGACTCAGCACAAATGATTCAGTCTGTCCATATGAGCCTAGAACTTGAGTCATTTTAAGTATGTCTCACCATTCAGGCTATGAATAAAAATCAATCATTTACAAGCATTTTGTTTGTTTAGTTATTTCAGTTCTGTTGGACTCTTCCTGAATGCTTTTTAGGAAATGAGATACTGGAGTGATTTGCCATTTCCTTTTCCTTACAGATGAGGAAACTGAGACAAATAACGAAAAGCAACTTGTCCGGGATCACATAGCTGGATTTGAATTCTTCTACCCCTCAATCTGATAGTTCAGCTCCAAGGCAAACTTTCAAAACTAAGCAGATTAACTGGCAATAATGGGAGGGTGAGGGCAAATGAGAGAAGATAAAGTTTGGGGGAAAAGTCCCTGGGGAGAATGGGGAAGAATTCCAGGGGGAGGGAGGAAGAAGGAAAGACCAGAGTCAGAGCAGATAGCAGGATATCCCTACCTCTTTGTGGATGCATAGGTGGGGTTTGAAACTTGGGTCCTGAACCTTTTTTTTTTTTGGGTCCTTTAGCTGGACTGAGTCTGGGTTGGGGCAGCCCTAGAAAGAACCATTATAAGAAGAAAAACTTTTACCTTCTCCCTAGCTTGTGGTGAAGATGGTGCAATCTTTTTCCATCTCCAAAGATTTTCCCTTAGGCTGTCTATGGAAAAAGAAAAAAAAACATACAAATTTAGCCTACAAATTCCCAAAAAGAAGTGGTTCATTTTCTTTTGTAATCGAGCCTGGCCCCAATATTACCTGAAGGATAAGAAAAAATGGGCCATCTAAGGATCTCTAAACCATAATACTATTTTATAGCTTCATCTGTTTTGTCATCAAGAGGGCAAATAGTCTGAAGTTCCATATATCCAGACCTTAATGGTTTTATTTCAAGATCCTAACTTAATTCAAGTGTAGAATGTTACTAACTAAATCTGGAGGAGGAGAATTGAAAGTGGAAACTGAAAAAGATTTCTGTAGATGTACCTTCTATTATCTCTTCTAGGTGTAATTTAATGACTCCCATGATCTGACCTTTTAAGTCAATGTTCTTTACATTACTAAGATATTATGCCAAGTTAACTTGTGCTAGCAGGTCAATTTAATCCTATCTTTGAAACAAGCATTTATTAAGCACCTAATATGTACCAAGCACTATGCTTCACAAATAATATATCAGTTGATCCTCCTAACAACCCTGGTGATGATTTCTAGTAGGATCCCCATTTCAAAGTTGAGGAAATAGAGGAAGCTAAAAGTTAAATGACTTACTGAGTGACACATATTTAGCTAGATTTAAATTCAGCTCTTCCCAACTCTATCCTCCTAGTCAGTCACAACTTCACTGTCTGTGTGACCTGAACAAGTCACTTAACTTGCCAGTTTCATCCCTCCCTCTCTCCCCCCAGGAAATGCTCCTCCAGCCAATCCTGGGCTGCATCCTGGGATCCTAGACTGGTCCTGGAAGGGACCTGAGGAGTTATCAAGTTCTCTGGCCTCGATTTTGAAATAAAAAAAATAGAAAGTGACTTGGCCACAGCCCCAGAGTAAGGCAGGAACAGAGCTGGAAGCAGAGCCAGCCTAGAGCTCTCCTTTCCCATATGCAGCCTTCCACTGACAAGGGCACAAAACTAAAACTCTGACTCCCATTCCAATCCACATTCTGATCCTCCATAGTCCCCACCACATGTGCTGAGCCTTGAAGGACAGTAAGCCACTAGGGGCCACCAGAATTCTGGGCCAGAATTCAGGAAGACTCATGACCCTGAGTTCAAATTCTACCTCAGACACACTAGCCATGTCACCCTGGGCATATCACTTAACTCTGTTTGCCTCAGTTCCCCATCTGTAAAATGCATTGGAGAAGGAAATGGGAAACTGCTCCAGCATCTCTGCCAAGAAAACCCCAAAAGATGTTACAAAGGGCCAGAAAAGACAAACAACTGAATCACAAAAAGAATTCAGAAAGATTCAAGCAAGCTATGTCCCAAGGTATCTCAAAAGAATTTGCAGGCTTGAACCCATCCAAGTCAAGGGGAAAAGTTTATTGTAATTGTAAGGCCATTTGAAGTGGTCTAAATTTCAAGAGAATTTAGCTAGGAACCTAAATCACAGAGACACATGTATCTAGTTCTTCATGTTATTGATATGCTAATGTTATGTCCTAGAGGTAGAACTGAGGAGTAGTCTCAGGAATTTGGTTATCACTGACCATTTAGACCTAGGACTATCCTAAAGCCAGAAGACTTTAGAATCATTGACAGACAAGATTGTCAGAACAACAATTAGAGTCTCAGGATTGATGAGGTGTGAGAAAGGGGATGGTGTAGAACCCCCTTTGGCCAGTTGCAGGCTTCGTGAAGAATCTATGAATCCCTACAGAATGAGGCAAGAAGTTTATGGTAAAAGGAGACAAGTTTATTTCACTGAAAAGAACAGAATCTCATCAGTGGGAGGAGGCCTGCTAGGGTCTTCACCTCGATGGGTTTATGCTGAGTAGGGACTCAGTGGGCCATTCCTGATGTAGGAATTAGCCAAGATGGGTTTACACTGAGCAGTAGCTCAGTGGGCTTTTCCTGGTGTAGGAATAAGCAAAGATTGGGGTTCAGAGTCCTCTTTTTATTTTGCTTTCTAAGGCTTCCGGCTGGGGAAATTGAGGGCTAGTTTTTGTAAAGGTCAGTGATTATGCCCTAGGCCAAGATTTCTGATTGAATTGTAGGTGAAGATCTTGGAAGTTTCCCTATGAATAGGTGAGTGAAGATCCCATTTAGGACAGGAGGGTGGGGCCCCTCCCAGAGTCGAAGAGGGGTTTGAGTTTGGGGCCTCTCCAGCCCTTCCCACAATCTAGGGGGGGAGGGTCACACAATCAAGGACACACAATTAAGGGGAACACAATTTATATCAGGATCACTAATATATCTTTTCTAAAGTTTAAGGGAACATGTGCAAGAATGTTTGTGGCAGCCCTTTTTGTAGTAGCTAGAAACTGGAAACTGAATGGATGCCCATCAATTGGAGAGTGGCTGAACAAATTATGGTATATGAATGTTATGGAACATTATTGTTCTGTGAGAAACGACCAGCAGGATGATTTCAGAGAGGCCTGGAGAGACTTACATGAACTGAGGCTGAGTGAAATGAACAGAACCAGGAGATCATTGTACACGGCAACAACAATACTATATGAGGATCAATTCTGATGGACATGGTTCTCTTCAACAATGAAATGTTTCAAACCACTTCCAATTGTTCAGTGAAGAAAGCCATATGCACCCAGAGAGAGAGATATGAAATGTGGACCACAACATG
The DNA here is from genome assembly GCA_023553655.1 of Myrmecobius fasciatus. NCBI lineage: Eukaryota > Metazoa > Chordata > Mammalia > Dasyuromorphia > Myrmecobiidae > Myrmecobius > Myrmecobius fasciatus. Next base: position 35,980 of record JAJPUD010010883.1, read on the forward strand.
TCATTTCCATAATCTCTATCGATGTTTGCTTACATTGGGTTTCCTTTCTCAGATATTTTTTTTCTTGTAAATATGATTGTTCTTGCACAGCAAGATAAGTATGGAAATATGTATACATATATTCAACTTGTCAAGTATTTTAATATAGTTAACATGTAGTGGACTTCCTGCCATCTAGGGGAGGGGAGGGGACTAGGGAGGAAAATTTGTAATGGAAAGCTTTGTAAGGATCAGTGTTGAGGAACTACCCATACATATGTTATGCAAATAAAAAGCTTTAAAAAAATAAATAAAGTTTAAGGGAAGAAATATTATGATATTCCTAGGCCAGAAAATTTTTACAATCATTGACAGAATAATAGCATTCTTAGATCAGAGGGCCTTAAGATCACAGATTTCAAAGCCCAGAAGATTTAGAATCATTGACAGATTGTTAAAACGTAAGTACCCTGAGATCAAGGGACCTTAAAATTATTGGTGTCTCCCCTAGAAGCTATATTCTAAAAGTATGAGAGAGGAGAAAGGGTAGTGGGTAGAGTGGTTATTAGCCCCCTTTTCTTCAACCTATCTTCCTAATAACAGAAGAAGAGGAAACTCATTACTTGGGAAGGGCCATGGTTCAATTCTTTCCTTGTTGTGCCACAATTCCCCTGTCTTGATTTCCCTGAATTGTTCTGCCTCAATTTCCCTGAATTGTTTTGCCTCAGACTCCCTAGTGGCAACCCCCATTCCTGGCCATTAGGACTGAGATAATTAGGGCTGTGAGCTCTGCCTACTAGAATGCCAAAGAGTCATAAAATTCCAGGTGGCTTATCTCCAATGTTCGGGCATGTCTCTCTGCTCTCAGATTCATTGTCTCCTAGCTCTTTATTAGAATTTATAATCCTTCCTCCCTACCCCCAACCTGTCAGAACTGAATTTATGGTCCTTTCCTGGAACTTCTACCTCCCCAGTGCTCTACCCCTCTCTTCTTTGCCTTTGTTTCCCTGAGCACCAGAGCCCTATAAGAGTCCCTGGGGCCCCTCGATCCTTGTTGGATGTTTTGAGACAAAAGCCCCATTCAGCCCCATGGCCATGGATTCCAAACTCTCCATTACTATCAATAATCTATTAAAAATCTCTATCCTGCCTCAGTTTCTCCAGCATTACATCCTATTCTTTCCAAAAAGTCTGCTACCCCACCTAATTTCTTGCACATATCTCTTGAAATATACAGTCAGTGTTTTGTAGTCATATGAAAAGGTGCCCCAAATCATTATTGATCAGAGAAAGGCAAATTAAGACAACTCTGAGGTACCACTACACACCTGTCAGATTGGCTAAAATGACAGGAAAAGATAATGACAAATGTTGGAGGGGATGTGGGAAGGCTGGGACACTGATGCATTGTTGGTGGAACTGTGAACGGATCCAACCATTCTGGAGAGCAATTTAGAGCTATGCTCAAAAAGTTATCAAACTGTGCATACCCTTTGACCCAGCAGTGTTTCTATTGGGCTTATATCCCAAAGAAACCATAAAGGAAGGAAAGGGCCCCACATGTGCAAGAATGTTTGTGGCAGCCCTTTTTGTAGTGGCTAGAAACTGGAAACTGAATGGATGCCCATCAATTGGAGAATGGCTGAACAAATTATGGTATATGAATGTTATGGAATATTATTGTTCTGTGAGAAACGACCAGCAGGATTATTTCAGAGAGACCTGGAGAGACTTGCATGGACTGATGCTGAGTGAAATCAGCAGAACCAGGAGATCATTATACACAGCAACAACAATACTATATGATGATCAATTCTGATGGATATGGCTATCTTCAACAATGAAATGTTTCAAACCACTTCCAATCGTTCAGTGAAGAAAGCCATATACACCCAGAGAGAGGGATGTGAAATGTGGACCACAACATAACATTCTCATACTCCTTGATTGATGTTTGCTTACATTGTGTTTCCTTTATCTGATATGTCCTGTGTAGATACGATTTTTCTTGCACAACAATGATAAGTTTGGAAATATGTATACATATATTTGATTTGTCAAGTATTTTAACATAATTAACATGTAGTGGATATCCTGCCATTTAGGGGAGGGGTGGGGAGTAGAGGGGAAAAATTTGTAACAGAAAGCTTTGTAAGGGTTAATGTTGAAGAATTACCCATACATATGTTTTGCAAATAAAAAGTTGTAATAAAAAAGAAATAAAAAAAGAAATATACACTCAGTGATTGAAGGAAGAAGTGTTCTCTTCATGTCTTTCAAGAACAAAGTCAGAGTTGCCCTTACACATACAGACTGACAATGGAAAGGAATGGAAGGAAACTTCTGATCTATTAACATTCCCAACCTTCATGTTCTTTTGCTGGAGCAAATCTGATGAGATGCACATTTAAAGCTGTCTGCCCAGGCACTTCAAAGTGCCTTTTACCCCTATGGAGTGGTCTTCCATGAGAAATTCAACCCCTTGCTGCCTTTTTTTTTTCTATATTCTCATTCTTTGTAGCAGTAATTCTCCAAATTTTTGGTCGACACTAATTCTCTCTCTCTCTCTCTCTCTCTCTCTCTCTCTCTCTCTCTCTCTCTCTCTCTCTCTCTGGCAATTGGGGTTAAGTGACTTGCCCATGGTCACACAGCCAGGAAGTGCTAAGAGTCTGGGATCACATTTGAACTCAGGTCCTCCTGACTTCAGGGCTAGTGCTGTATCCACTGCGCCATCTAGCTGCCCCCTGAAATGATATTTTTAAAGCACTTTGAAAACCTTAAAACATTACTATATATGTTCTGTAAATAAAAAGCTTTTAATAAAAAAATAAAAATTAAAAATAAAAATTACTCTCTGAAAGTTCCAGGAGACCCCAAACCATACTTTGAGAACCAATAATGGCAATCTCAAGATTTTTTTTTTTGATTACCATAAACATTACAGCAAAAATCCCAGTACTATCTGCCACCATTCCCACCACCCCATTCTAACCCCTTGAAATATAAAATCAGGTCACATTTAGACAGTTTGCATCTTTTTATTTCTTAAAATTTCCCTAAATTTTAGGTCTGGACAAGGAACCAAATATCTGCCATTAGTCATTAGTTATCTTAATTGGGAGCAGGCAAGGAACAAGAAAATTCCTGAGTGTTAGGATGAATCATAGACTAAAGCTACCAAAAAAAAAAAAAAAAATCACTCCCAGAGACAGACCAATGAGAAAACAATGAGACAGGAAGAGTAGAAATCTAAAGCCTTAGGAAACACCACTCCATAGATCCAACAGGCTGTGTAGTGGACCCGTCTGCAGGGAGACGAGCAGGAGTGCTGAAAGTGAGAGCCCAGCTGGACAAGCCGGCGCGTCCAAATAGGTTTTAAGCAGACAATCTGCACTGCTAATTGTCAAAGGCCGACGAAGCCAGAAGACAGAAACCCCAGCAGCAGTTACTTATGTGTCTTCGATTTACCCGGTCTAGATTCCTGTTCTGGACGTTCCTTGGTACCGTCATGCTTCTAACAAGTGAGTGAACTCAGGTCTTATAGGGATGGACTAAGGAAAGGCAACCAGTTGGGGAAGGGAGGTATTCGTAGCAGTGGATCCGGGAATACTGTTGTTTCCTATATTTCTTCACAGTAGCTGCTTCCCTCCCTACCTCCCCCCCCCCCCCCCGAAGCGTCTACTTTGTTTCAATTCACAAATATAAATCTTAAACCTTGTTGAAGGGAAGGAGGTAGGCTAGGGCAGGTATAATCCGAAACATGTCCTTTTACTGCTGGCATTGGCCCCACCTTCCCTTTAACATAATGTATGAAATTCTGCAACAGATTTAGACCCCGTGATCTGACTTTTCAGGCTTGAAAATTAATTAGGCAGCAGAAAGTTGTGGAGTAACTATAAAAGAGAAAGAAGAAATCATACAGTGTCAAAATCTATCACAACATTTATTTTTACTGTTGGTATCTTTAGTTCTTCGCTATCTTCTGTAAACCCTGGAGGCTACAGTTTATGGTGAGGGAAAACACGGAAACTATTATTTCCTAGGTTTTCTTCTTGTTGATAATTCAATCAATAGTTATTTTGCTGGGCAAATTTTTCCAGACTATTGGTGACTTCTTCAATTAATTTCGTCTCCTTGTATTTACTTCTGTAATAGATATAAGGTGGAGTCTGACTATAGCTCATTTGTAGATCATCCAACCTCAGTCTGTCACTTGACTTCTTATATAATCACTTTCATAATCATAAGCCCTAATGAGATCTAGGGAGTTGTCGGACAACTTATTCTTCATGAATAAATTTTCCTTCTCTTCTTAATAAATTAACTTGAGACCCCAATCCAATTCATTTACAATATATGTTAATTATTTAGTGAAATAGAAATGCCTCCTTTGCCACTAATAATAACATTCATCTGTATTTAAATATTGAAATTACTAAAAATCCTCTATTAACAAATGAGTAATAATAAATCTATAATGTGTACACAGGTCAGGACAGCTACATGGCACAGTGGATGAAGCATGGGCCTTGGAGTAAGGAGGATCTGAGTTCAAATTGGAGCTCAGACACTTAACACTTACTAGCTGTGTTACCTTGGGCAAGTCACTTAACCCCAATTGTCTCTCAAAAAATTGGACATATATGCTACTGTATGTTGGTTATGATTAAAGTCATAAAATCTTAAAGTCTCAAAATAGCAGTACTTGACTTGTCTTTTGCTCTACAATCCCAAATCATTCAATTCATTCCAGATAATAGTAAAGTCTTTAGCATCTTCTTAACATTCCTCCTGGAGATTAGTCTTCCCTTCTCCTTTGGTTTTCTCTTTATCACCAAAAGAAAAGTCTTTTAGCATCTCTGAGGCTCTTGAAAGAATCTTCTATATTTATGGTTAACATGTTTTGTTTTGTTTTGTTTTTACTTTTTTATTGTTTTCTTTTTTCTGGTTATACATGTACATTAATTTTTAATACACATTTCTTTATGAATCATGTTAGAGAAAAATCAGGACAAAAGGGAAAAACCATGGAAGAAAGAAAAAAACCCTGAAAAATGAAATGAATATAGTATGTGTTGACTTCAATCAAATGACTATTTAATCATCATAGTTCTTTTTTTAAATGCCAATGGTGTTTTCTATCCATATTTTATTGGGATTGCCTTGGATTACTGAACCATTGAGAAAAACCAAGTCTTTCATAGTTGATCATAACATAATTTTGCTGTTCATGTGTACACTGTATCTCTGGTTCTACTTGTTTCACTTAGCATCAATTTGTGTAAATCTTTCCAGGTCTTTCTAAAATCACCTTGTTCATCATTTTTTATGGAACAATAATGTTCCATTAATTTCATATAACATAATTTATTCAGCCAATTTCCAATTGATAGGCATCTACTTAATTTCCAATTCTTTGCCACCACAAAAAGAGCTGCTGCAAACATTTTTGCATATGGGGGTCCTTTTTCCTCCTTTATGATTTCCTTGGGATACAGACCCAGTAATAGCCTTGCTGGATCAACATGGTTAACTTTCCATTAGATATTTTGGATATGGGACCTTTATCAGAGAAACACAATGCAAAGATTATTTCTTAAGTATCATTTTTCCCATCTAATTTTAATAGCATAGAATTTGCTCATGCAAAGCCTTTTCACTTTTATTTAAGCAAAGTTGTTCACTTTACTTTCTGTGATCCACTCTATTACTTATTTGAAAATTAATTCTTCCCTCTTCCATAGATCTGAAAGGCAATTTCTTCCTTTCTCTTCTAATTTACTTTTGATGTCACAGTTTTCAGATGAAGTAACCAAAACTGCCTATAATCATATGCGGGAAAATGCTCTAGTTCATTATTGATTAGAGAAGTGCCAATTAAAACAACTCTGACCTATCACCCCACACTTATAATATAAGTAAATACTACAGAAAAGAAAAATGACAAATGTTAGTGGGGATGTGGGAAAATTGAGACACCAGTACACTGTTAGTGAAGTTGCATAGTAATTCATATGGTTATTTGTTTGGAACTATGTTCAAAGGGCTTTAAGACTATACATACTCTTTGACAAAACAATATCCTTTCTAGGTCTGTATTCCAAAGATATAAAAAAATGAAGAAAAGGACCCTTATGTACAAAAATATTTATAGCAGCTCTTTTAGTGGTGGCAAGGAATCAAAAATTTAGGAAATTTCCATCAATTAGGGAATGACTAAACAAGTTGTTGTATATGATTGTGATGAAATACTATTGTGTTATAAATATTGATGAACAGGGTACTCTCAGAAAAACCTGGACTGATGGAAAGTAAAATGAGCATAAACAGGGCAACATTACATAGAGTAACAGCATTGTACAAATATTGTACAGTGATCAGTTGTGAGTGACTTAACTATTCTGAGCAATACAATGCTCCAAGACAATTCTGAAGCACTTACAAGGAAAAATACTATCCATCTCTAGAGAAAGAATTGATAGAGGATGAATGTCGATCAAAGTATACTTTTTTCTTTTTTTTCTTTTTGTATTTGCTTTTACAGCATTACTAACATGGAAATGTGTATTGCATGACTGCACATGTACAATCTATATCAAATTGCTTGTATTCTCAATGGGGATGGAAGAGAGGGAAAGAGAGAATTTGAAACTCAAAAAAAAATCCAATATATGTATACATATCTATACAGTTATCTTACTGCACAAGAAAAATCAGATCTAGATAGAGGAAAAAACCACCTAAGAAGGAAAACAAAATGTAAGCAAATATTCACAAAAAGTATTAAAATGTTGTGGTCCACACTCAATTCCCACAGGCCTCTCTCTGGATGTATATGACTATCTTCATCGCTGAACAATAGGAACTAGTTTGAATCATGTCACTGTTGAAGAGAACCATGTCCATCAGAATTGATCATCATATAGTCTTGTTGCTGTGTATAATGATCTCCTGGTTCTGCTCATTTCACTTAGCATCAGTTCATGTAGGTCTCTCCAGGCCTCTCTGAAATCATTTTGTTGGTCGTTATTCCATAACATTCACATACCACAATTTATTCATCTATTTTCCAATTGATGGGCATCCACTCAATTTCCAGCCTCTTGCCACCACAAAAAAGAGGGCCTCCACAAACACCCTTGCACATTTGGGTCCCCTTCCCTCCTTTAAGATCTCTTTGGGATATAGGCCCAGCAGAAACACCACTGGGTCAAAGGTTATGAACAGCTTGATAACTCCTCAGCACAGCTCCAGATTGCTCTCCAGAATGGCTGGATCCATTCACAGCTCCACCAACAATGCATCAGTGTCCCAACTCTCCCACATCCCCTTCAACACTCACCACCATCTTTTCCTGTCATCCTAGCCAATCTGACAGGTGTGTAGTGGTATCTCAGAGCTGTCTTAATCTGCATTTCTCTGATCAATAGTGATTTGGAGCACCCTTTAATATGACCAGAAATAGTTTTAATTTCTTCATCTGAAAATTGTCTGTTCATATTTTCTAACTATCAATTGGAGAATGGCTTGAATTCTTATATATTTGAGTCAATTCTCTACATATTTTAGAAATGAGGCTTTTATCAGAACCTTTGAATGTAAAAATGTTTTCCCAGTTTACTGCTTCCCTTCTAATCTTGTCTGCATTCTTTCTGTTTGTACTAAAATTTTTTAACTTGATATAGTCAGAATTATCTATTTTGTGATTAATGATGATCTCTAGTTCTTTTTTGGTCATAAATTCCTTCCTCCTCCACAGATCTAAGAGGTAAACCATCCTACATTCTTCTAATTTGTTTATAATATTATTCTTTAGGGTGGAAAATTTGAGTCTGGTTCTCAAGTTCATCCACTTAAGAAGCTAGGGAAAGAGACAACTCTTTCTCTCTGTCCTTTCATTTGACTCTCCTGACTGAGTTCAATGAATGAATAGGGCTCAATAAAAGAGCACTTGACTTTCCCTGGAAAGAAGTCAAGCTCATTGAGTTAATCAATTACTCAGTCCTACTACAATGCCTAAGCATATTCTGTGGGGCTGCAGAAAAACATAGGAAAGACTCCTTTCCCTGTCTACTGCAAGCTCTGATTCTGATGAAAGAGAGAGGAGATGAGGGGTTTGCTCCAAAAGAAAGAGAATGGAGGACCTGAGGGAGAAAGAGGATTCCTGGGGAGAAATTGAGGAAGAAATGCAGGTGCTAAGTAAACACTGGAGGACATTGCAGATCCTGACTGTTGTGATATTTAATTCATAGCTCACCTGGTACTCACTTCTTTTTCTCTGTCCTGTCTTTAATTCACCCTAGCCACCTTTCCTTCTTTGCCCTCCTTCTCTCCCTATTCTTATATCCAAATATCCTGGATATTCTATTAAGATTATAATCTCTACCAGTCCTTTCCCTGTTCCCTGTTAGTTCCTATCCTACCTACTTCCACCCCCATCTCCACCTGAGTTCTCAATACTTCTTTCCAGTGACAGATTGAGCCTAGTTGATTCTGACTTATTATTTATGGTATTGTGACTACAGGATCTAACATGAAAACATTTAGTCCATGGCTTCTGCTTGGCAGCCTGGTCCTAGTGGTGATACACCTGTGAAAATGCATCTATGGAAATTTCAATACAACCTGAAGAAAGAGGGAAGATGATCTTGCTCCTTCCCTGGAAAGAAGTGAAGCTCATTGAGCTAGGCACAGAAGATAGTATATGTATAATGGTCAAGCAAAGGAAATTGAAAAGTTATTGAAATAAAAGGCCATGATCACAAAAAGCCCAAAGTTCACCTCCTGACTTCCAATTTTCCCCTTTCTGGGGCTGGAAAAGTGAATAACTTGTTTAAGGTTATATAAAAAATAATTCTAAATATAAATATTACAAAATATCAATTATTAGACTACAAGAAAGATTCTGAAAATGGGGCAAACCAGAGGTTATGAGAAGCTGATTCAGGAAGCATAAAGAACATTAGAAAAAAATAATTACATTATTCTATAAAAACTCCACACTTCACAAACTCCAAAAAACTTCCAATCAATAGTTACATGTTTTTTCATGTAGCCATGGAGAATAGCTAATCATTTTCTTTACTTTATTTTTTTATGTGTAGGTGCATGGTAAGCTCTAGAATTTATCCTTTTGTATTGAAAACCAGTCATTCAACCAATATTTATTAAGCACTTATTTTGTATCAGCAACTGGATCAATTAAGGTTTATAATCCTTGACCTAGAGTAAGTAAATTTCAGCATGAGGGACTTGGATTAAATATAACAGAGAACTTCCTGATATCTAAATGTTACCATAGAAAATATAGCATGAATGTGCAAACGAAGTATGGAAATATCCCTACTTTAAGGACTTTATGAATAGAATGGAAATGTAGCATATATTCAGGATAGTTTAGGTTAATACTTAAAGTTTGGCTGTGCATACCCTTTGACCCAGCAGCATTTCTATTGGGCTTATATCCCAAAGAAATCATAAAGGAAGGAAAAGGCCCCACATGTGCAAGAATGTTTGTGGTAGCCCTTTTTGTAGTGGCTAGAAACTGGAAATTGAATAGATGCCCTTCAATTGGAGAATGGCTGAATAAATTATGGTACATGAATATTATGGAATATTATTGTTCTGTAAGAAATGACCAGCAAGATGATTTCAGAGAGGCCTGGAGAGACTTGCATGGACTGATGGTGAGTGAAATGAGCAGAACCAGGAGATCATTATACACGGCAACAACAGTACTATATGACGATCAATTCTGATGGACATGGCTCTCTTCAACAATGAAATGTTTCAAACCACCTCCAATTGTTCACTGAAGAAAGCCATATACACCCAGAGAGAGGGATGCGAAATGTGGACCACAACATAACATTCTCATACTCTTTGATTAACGTCTGCTTACATTGTGTTTCCTTTATCTGATATATCGTTTGTGTAGATAAGATTTTTCTTGCACAACAATGATAAGTTTGGAAATATGTATACATATATTCGATTTGCCAATATTTTAACATAATTAACATGTAGTGGATATCCTGCCATCTAGGGGAGAGGGGGGAGTTGGGGGGAAAAATTTGTAACGGAAAGCTATGTAAGGGTTATTGTTGAAGAATTACCCACACATATGTTATGCAAATAAAATAAAATTTTAAAAAAAATACTTAAAGTTTGGATTTAATAAGTTCTTAAAATAGTGTTCATAGGAAAATATGAATTAAAGACTTGAGAATCATCTCCAAACCTGTGAACCCTATGCTTCCATTGTCAAGTCTTTTATACTCAACCACATACTAGCATTCATTATTCCACTAGAAACCAAAGTAAGCATATTTATTTGTATTTAAATTTTTTATTCTTTAAAACTAAAGAATACCTAGTGAATTATTAATGAGCTTATTATCAGTGTTCCCATGGAGACAAGATATTAGCATTAGATTTGAGTTACTCTAGTATGCAAGGTCTATCCACAAATTAACAAGTACTCCAGAAAGAAAAGACAGGGATTGGGAATTCTAAGAGGCTTCCCTCACACTCTTCTAAGGTCAAGATTGCATTTCTAGAAACTTTTTTTAAACTGTTCTTTTTTTAATTTAATTTAATTTTTTAAATGCACATTGCTTTATGAATAATGTTGAGAGAGAAAAATCAGATGGAAAAACCAGGGGAAAGAAAAAAAATGAAAAGGAAGTGAACATAGCATGTGTTGATTTATATTCAAATTCCCTAATTCTTTTTTCTCAATGCCAATGTTGTTTTCTATCTATTTATTGGGATTGCCTTGGATCACTGAAACACTGAGAAGAACCAAGTCTTTCACAGTTGATCATCACACATTCTTGCTGTTACTGTGTACCATGTATTCCTGGTTCTGCTTATTTAGCTCAGCATCAATTCATGTAAATCTTTCCAAGACTTTCAAAACTCAGCTTGTTCAACATTTTTATAGAGCAATAATATTCCATTATTTTTATATACCACAATTTATTCAGTCATTCCCCAATTGGAGGCATTTACTCATTTTCCTTGCCATCATAAAAAGAGCTGCTACAAACATTTTTGTACATATGAGTCCTTTTCCCTCCTTTATGATTTCCTTGGGATACAGACCCAGTAGTGACCCTGCTGGGTCATAGGGTATGCACAGCTTTAAGCCCTTTGGGCATACTTCCAAATTGCTTTCCAGAATGGTTGGATCATTTCTGGGAACCATTTTTGCCATCATCCCCATCACACGGAATATATTCTTCAGGAGACTGTTACATTGCTCATTGTCCTTTTTTTGTTGTCTTCATTTTATTTCCTTCTCCAGCTCATTTTACAGATGTGGAAACTGAGGCAAAATAGGTTAAGTGACTTGAACAAGGTCAAACAGCTAGTAATATCTGAGTTCAGATTTGCAACTCAGGAAGATGAGTTTTCCTGACTCCAGGCCTAGTATTTTATTCACTGGGCCTCCTACTTGGCCAAGTAGTATGTAGTTGGTGTCTAGGCTTGGCCTAAATCCTATTTTGTACACAATTTTTTCTCCTTGTCTTGCTATAGACTCTAGCCAAATCTATATCACCTGCATTTACCATGAAGGTCTCACAAACATCCCAGATCCTGAACCCAACACAGTGATTCTCTTCTCCTTCAGAAGTATAACTAGCTTGGATGAAATGAAGTTTTTCCCACATGCTGATCCCTGAGAGTAGGGAAGTGTGCTTTTATCACAGATAGGTCACTCCCACATCTCTTCTCAAGGTCCTCCCCTAGGTGTTATTGTGTGGTTCATTCTCCTTCAGAATACCCTTCATCATTAACTTGGAGCCCCTCTCATGGGGTTTACCTTTCCCCAAACACCTATAGGGCAAGAGTTAAACCAGCTCTGTCCTGGCATAGTTGTACCCCTTCATTGTTCCTTCACCTCTACCCTGAATTGGTTTTGCCCCAGGTGGAAATACACCTAGGGAAGGCTCTTTAAACTCTAGGATTCAAGTTGGGGGAACTTGGTGGTTTTAGATACAATTGGAACTAAGGGTTGCATTTTTCTATTGACTGATGCTCCTTCCACAAAGGAGCATCTTTCACAAAGTTCATTCTGGTGGATACAGAGAAGAGAGATCAACAAACTTCCACCATCTTTTTCCTTATTCTCATGTTGTCTACCAAAAAATAAGATCCCTTTTTAAGAAAACTTGTATCATAGAAACTTCACCACTCACAGAGGACCAGGCAGTGATACCTCAACCCCCGTGTAGCAGTATTCAATGGGATTCAGGCCCCATATCATCTGACCCAGAAATTGTACTGTGAGAGATATACTCTAACTTGGTTCTTGATCAAAAGGAAAAAAAGCACTATTGACACAAAATTTGTTATATAGCATTTGTATAGTAGCAAAAGACTAAAAAGAAAAGAGATACCCATAATTTAGGAGAAACCCTAGTCCTAGCCAGGCTGGCTAGAACACTTTGAAGTAAATCAGCCAAGAATAGTAGGGTTCCATCCTGCAGATACCAACCATGAGTAGTGCAGTAGGCATGACAGCCCTGCTATAACATTACCTAGGGGAAATCATGGACCTAATAAATGTGTGTGAGCCTCAGCATGAAGAGGCAACAGTAACAGACAAGCAAGACAGAGGACAGTGTGTAAACCCCAGAAGAAGGGAGCAAAAGCACATGGATCTGCCATAGGCAACAGTAGCACCTAGGATGCCAGTGGAGTCTTAGGGTCTTAACACAGCCAGCTGTAGTCTGGACCTCAGCAAAAGGGGCAGTAATATAAACCCCAGTGAAGTAGATAGTGACATGGACATCAGAGCAAACAGGCACATTGTACCCCTTTGTTTATTATGTAAGCTCTATCCCAAAACCCACTGGTATGAAGGCAGGGCATTCAGCTCCTTCAACAAGGAGAGCATCTCATATTAATGGACTTTGGAAGTGAAGTTACTACTATAATTTAGAACTGAAAAGGACCCCCACATTGTTATCAATACAGTACCCAGTGATAAACATACAATTTCTTGCCAGGGAAGATTTAGGAGACTAAGGGGTGGGATTGTTAGTAGGTGCCATACTTTCTACTGTCAGGAAAAGGTAAAATTCTCCATATAACTACCCAGAAACTATGGAAAAAGGGGGCAGTCCTTTATCAGAGACTTTTACAAAGGCAAAGATTTGAGAGCTCCCCCTCCTCAGAGTGAGGCTCTAAGAAAGGGGGAGATCCTGACTAGTGGGTCCGGGAACATTAAATAAGTGATAGTATGGGGAATTTAATTTTCATCTCAGGCCCCTGGACAAGATGTGTACAAAGAGATAATGACTTCTTAGGTATCATATTGCCCCTGATCCAGAATGAGGACTAGTAGTGATCAGCAGTGCCATCATCTTTGCTGGGTCCCTAATATTCCTGATGCTGCTCCTATTGATTGTCACTGTTTTATATCAGAATATCCTCTATGACTTATCCTTGCCATCAACCCCATCACTTGGAATATATTCTTCACGAGATTGTTACATTGCTAATTGTCTTTTTTTGTTGTTGTCTTCAATGTAGTGGCATTACATTTCTCCTTTAGTACTCTGATTCTTACTCCTAAAGTCAGAGTTGCACAGTATTAGATTTTTATTATTTTTCAGTTGCTTTAGTCATATCCGGATTTTTGTGACCTCTTTTGGGGTTTTCAAAGAGAGTGGTTTGCCATTTCCTTCTCCAGCTCATTGTACAGATGAGGAAACTGAGGCAAACAAAAGTCCCTTGCCCAGGTTCACATAGCCAGTAAGTATCTGGAGCTAGATTTGGACTCATGATGATGAATCTAGGCCTGGCACTCTGTCCATTGTTCCATCTAACACATGTAAGTTCATTTAAAGGGTGGGATGTTTCCTAGAAAACTTTTTAGGTCCTTGCCATCAAAGGATAGGATGTATTAGGAAAACTCCATAAAAGCTATTAGTTTTCCCCTGAAAAGCAATAATGCTGTCCAAAGGCTTTTGAAGTAAGTGGCTTTCTAGTTCCCCTAAGTGTAAAATTTAAACCCCAGCTGAGTAGATATCATGCCATGGCAAAATCGGGGGAAAGAAGCTATGCCCAACTGAATCAACTTCATATTCTTCCTGAATAGCCTTTCTGTGCTATCATTCAGTAAATTTATTTTTGTTAAATATTTTTTAATAAATAAATAAGCAAATAAATGAATTCTATGGTGGATTTGCTGATTGATTGAGACATGATTAAGATGTGTAAGGTAATACAACATAACTTTTCATCACTTACCATAAATGGTTGGTATGTTGATATATTTAAGACTACCGGGAAAATATGCTATTGCTATTATTCTTACTGTTTGATTTTATTAAGTGCCTTTTCTTTAAATTAATTGTATATTTTGGCTACTATGAAAAAGGAAACCTGTTGGGGAGGATTCATGAGTTATGGTTTTAAGTAGGCATGGACTCACAGAATATCTTGATCCTAGTAAACAACCTTTGTTTGGGAGACCATATATTAATTGGAAAGGAATGGAATGTTCCCAGATGGTGTATTTGAGGGGGAAAAAAAGCAAGATGGGAAAGATTAGAAACTCACATTTCCCTCACATATTACCATTATCAGTATAGGAATGAATTTGAAGCAAAATATTATTGGTCGTACTCTCAATGGTACTTCTTGATATCAATATGACCTTCTGAGTCATTATTCCTCCCTAGACTTCAGTTTCCCATAATGCATTTCTGCCTCAGTTCTATTTTTCAGAATGTCTAGCTTCCTTCAAAGCTTAGCTCAGACCCTAGCTAAGTAGTATCACGAGCTGAATTAAGACTCCAGTTTCTTCAAAGGTATGGATCCCACCATTACAAAGTAATAAATATTTAGAATGTAGGGTATATTCAGGGAAAACTTGTACCTATAGTGTGAGGGCTGCTGAACCCTTTTCAGGGCTATTTCCACCTCTGGTGTCCACCTGATTCACCCAATTTGCAGCCATGGCTCCAAAAATCTGTGTTATGGACAGTAGTCATTCCCTGGTAAATTTATTTGGTCAACAGGCTAAACCAGATTGAAGATAACCAAAAGGTCTCAAACTCTTCAGTGAGTTGAGAATGTGACTGGGGGGGGGGGGGAGGAGGAGTGTAAGCACATGAAGACTTCCCCCAGCAGAATGGGGGAATGAGAACATGTTGTTCCAATGGCATGAAGGTGGCTGAAGCAGATGATGTGCAGTACTTAGACCTTGATTAGAAATTAAAAATGTTAAGGTCATCCACTAAATAGCCAAGTCATCATCAGTTGTCTTTGTCTTGTAACCAGACTGTCATAATTCTGGAAGAAAGAATGAGGTTGATAACTTTGAGTAACTTTGATTCACTTAAAATCAATTTATCCACTAATCAAAAGCCATCAGCCATACTATTTTCCATTTTTACCTATCTCAAAATCTTAAGTGATGAAGCAACAGGTGCACATGCACTGGGAGCTGTGGTTATAATCCTGGACACAGGTGGCCCATAGCATAGATTAGAATGTAAACTCCTCAGAAGAAGGGAAACTATTTTGTTTTTTGTTTCCATGTCCCTAATGCTTATTTATAATGCTTTGACACATAATAAGTGCTCAATAGGTCTATATTGATGAATTGCTCATTTAAAAAGCATGCACTAAATAGTCTCTAAGTTCCCTTTCAGCTCAAAATCTATGTTCCTATCAAATTAGATTCTTTTAGTACAGCCAATTATTACAGCCTAATAAGCTTTATCTAAAGACTTGATAATTGTTCATAAAAATCTCCCATTTCCTTCTTGGCTCAGTCAGTCCCTTTATGACCAGAGTCCATTTTTTAAATGAAGTTGTAATTTTACTACAACCCATTAGGTGTCGCCAGATTCCGTGCTAATTCAGCCCCTCTTTAGTTTCAATTCAGTGGTTTTCATTCATGTCCAACTCTTTCTGATCCTATTTGGAGTTTTCTTGGAAAAGATACTGATGTGGTTTGTCATTTCCTTCTCCAGTTAATTTTGTAGATAAAATGACTGAGGCAAACAAGATTAAATGGCTTACCCAAGGTGACATAAGTAGTAAGTCTCTGAGGTCAGATTTGAACTAAAGAAAATAAATATTCCTAACTCCAGGACAGATACTTTGGAGGTATAAAGGATTTTAGTAACTTGAGTCAACCCTCTCATTTTACAAATTATAAATACTTAAATTAACTGTAAAGAATATATTAAAATGATGCTATAAAATTTTTTTTAAAATTAAAAAGAGATGCTATAGGCATCGTTTACTTATATAGATATTTTTATTTATTTATGTCTAGTGGTAGTTATCTTGGAGAAGGAAGAAAAAAATTTACATGACAACCTTGTTATAAATTTGAAAGGAATAACAAATTATTCCAAAGCAATCCCAATAGACTTTGGACAGAAAATGCCATCTGTATCCAGAAAAAGAATTAAGGACACTGAATGTAAATCCAGATAAAGAGCTGATAAATATGTGTATAGAATAATTTCACATGTGTCTAATGGTAGCTATCTTGGGTGAGGAATTAAAAAAGAAATTTACATGACAATTTTGTTGTATATTTGAAAGAAATAGCAAGTTATGCACAGGATATTTGCAATTTTATATATATTAAACTTTTTATAGTACTGTGTTAAAGAAATGCTTTTATTCCACAAATTAGAAAATAAAACTTAAAAAAACTACAAACATGGAAATGGAGGCAAAGTAAGCTGATATGTCAAGATTCCCATATACTTTTTTTAAATTAAATTTTATCCAATGTTCTTTCAATGGTAATATGATACTTATATGACTTTGAATAAGGAAACTACCCTATAGAGTCTATTCTGAGGATACAGACTTAGATGGGAAGAAATGAATTCTAGAGTCTCTCTGGAAACTTCAATTTCTACCTTAATTGGGGTGACAGGACCCTGAGCCTAAGACCCTGGTTGTTCTACTAATATGAGTGATATTTTTGGCTCTGTTGTGAGTGTACTCAATTGATGTGTGGAGGGGGTGGGGAGGCAAAGGGGAAACATGGCTTTTTTTTTTCAGCCTAAGACCAAGTTCTGGGAGATGGCAAACTTGAATATCACCTGCATTGACCTTGAATTTCCTAGAATCATCTCAGATGATAGTTAATTCTAATTGTTGGAGTTTTCCAATTGTAACTAGCTTGGAGCAAATAGAGCTTTAGGGTAAGGTACCAAGGCTCCAAGTGTGTGTAAAATATTTCTCCCTAGTGGCAATAAATCTTTTTTAAAAGTATTTATTATTTTCTCCAGTTACTTGTAAAATAGGGGTTTTTTAGGTTATACATGTATATTTGGTTTTTTTTTACATATTTCTATATGTATCCTATAGGGAGATAAAAAATCAGAACAAAAGGAAAAGATCGTAAGAAAAAAAAAAACAGAAGAAAAAAGTAAAAAATGGTGAAAATAGTATGTGTTGATCTACATTCAGTCTCCATAGTTCCCCTTCTAGATGTAGATGGTGTTTTCCATCCAAAATTTGTTGGGATTGCCTTGAATCACAGAATCTAAAAAGAACAAAGTCTATCATAGTTGATCATTGCACAATCTTGCTATTGCTGTGTACAATAGTTCTGCTTACTTCATTCAGCATCAGTTCATGTAAAGCTTTCCAGGCATTTCAAAAATAAGCCTGTTCATTATTTTTTATACAACAATCATATTCCATTACTTTCATATACCATAACTTGTTCAGCCATTGTTCAAATGAATGGGCATCTGCTTCTTTGCAAATTCTTTGCCACCAGAAAAGGGGTAGTGGCAGCCAATATTAAAGTTGGCACTTCAACCAGTTGGCACCGGTTGGAAAAAGAATTCAGTATCAAAAAAAAAACCTACTATTGGAGTCCAAACTGACCCCTCTCTCATTTCCCTCAAACTTCATTCTTCATAAGCAGAGTACTAGCCCTCCCTGGTACCAGGGAAAACTGCATTTCTAACTTCAGCCACCAGATGTAGTCAGTGTTCAAGAAAGAATCGATATTTTTTTAGTACCTTGGAATACACACCATCTCACAGATGAGTACCTCCAGAAGAGCTACATGACTTCAGGAGCCTCCGTTTGTTCAGAATCATAATTTACAAGTCGATGAACATTTTTATTTTGATCAGTCCAATGAACAACACAAGAGTGCAAAGCTAATACATTTAATGGAAAAGCGTGGTAAGAAAAGTAGCAATAAACATTCCCCCCATACAAAGTATCATTACAAAGAGTGGATATGTATCCACTAGGGAATGGATGGAGAATCCGTGGAATATGTATCTACTGATACCAGGATCCACAAAGGAGAGTTATTTCACACTTCAAATGCTACAGTTATCAGCGTCTTTCAGTAATATCACTGAATCAGTCCATTGGTCATGTACTGATCTGGCATAGTATATAACCTCTGTCCAGGATGATGTACTCCCTGCTGAGCATCTCTAACACACCCTTCTAATCTCACAGGGCTATTCGTTGGTACTGTCCTTGTGATCCACAGAGACAGAGAAAGAGAAACAGAGAGATAGAGGCAGAGACAGAGAGGGAGGGAAAGAAGGGAAGGAAAGTGACAGGGAGGGAGAGAAAGAATGGGATCCAGTTGATTGTTTGTTTGTTTGTTTAAAGCCCAGAGATCTAAAGCACAGTTCTCTTAGAATACATGGATGGAGTCATCGAACTGGAGAAAAATTCTTGGTTATTTTTTCTGCACATAGAAAAGTCTATTAGTCAGACACTTGACTCTGATAAACTTCCTCTGCAAAAGAACTTTCATCCTAGGAACTAGGTTTTTGGAATTCCAGACAACACAGTTACATAGTACCAATAGGCTCTCCATTTTTTAATTTTCATTTCTCCTCTCTGAGGAAAAGAATGTTAAAATTATATTACAAATGAAATGAGAGTAATAGAAGAAATAATCAGAAAAGGAATGAAAGCTATGGATGAGAGACTTGAAAAGAGAAGTAATACTTTGGCATAGAGGTACAAAAACCTTATTTAAGTAACAGACACCCTAAAAATTAAAATGGAGTAAATATACATTAATGATTCCATTAAATAACAAGAAATATTAAAGCAAAATCAAAAGATTTTTAACATAGAATTAAAGTGTAAGGTGATTTGAACTAAAGGCAAATGACCTGGAAAATATATCAAGTAGAAATGATTTAAGAATTACTTTATTACCTGAAAACCATGATAACAATGACAACCAAAAAATGTCTATCATATCTTTAAAAATCAGGGGAGAGTGGGAAACTGCCCAGATTTCTTACAACCAAAGAGCATGATAAAAATAAAAATAATCTCCTAGTCATCTCCAGAAAATAAATTATAATATAAAAACCGCCAGCAATATCATAGCCAAAATGAAAATATTTTAGGTCAGAGAAAATGTACTGAAAGCAACTAGAAAGGATGAGTTCAAGCATCAAAGAACCATAGTCAAAATCACACAAGGTTTAGCAGCTACAACTAAAAAGAAGCAGAGGACATGGCAAAATACATAACCTTACAACTAAGAATTACTTACCCAGAAAAATCTGAGTATAATCAAACAGGAGAAAAAATTCCAAGAATTTCTAATAATTTAAAAAAACCTGCATAGAAACTTTTTGATATTGATATGGCAATAAAGAGAAGCATAAAGAAGTAGAACACAAATGAGCATACATTAATAAAGATGAAGAATTTGCATTCTGTTAAGAAGAAAATAATACAAGGGTCCCAAAGAATCATAATGTCATCAGTGCTCATAAAAGACTCATGCCCTAGTTCGAATAGATACATTGCTGATCTCAGTCGCTATATTTTTTTCTGTGATCCTTAAGTTCTCAGGAGGGGCCTTCTTTAGGGACAGAGTATTCTGAGGCCCAGGGATCACATAGAAGAGTAGTCTGGTGATTTATAGTGCTGGTATCTTGGCAGTATTCTTGATGCATCAACCAAAATTCAGGAAGTGACTGTGCTGAATAGTGATAAGGACAACTTGTCTGGGTTTATCTTCTCAGAATGATGGTTACACACCACAACTCAGGCTGTACTGAGGGCTCAGGCAGGATGTTCAGGTTAAGGGAGCCATTAAGTAGAGGAAGTGGTTAGGTAGGAGAAATATTATAATCAAGCTTATAGTTTTTGCTGCTCAAACTAATCACCAGGTTTGGAGACAGCATGCAATATTGTCCTGTCATTTGTCTTTCCTTCTATATAAGATTATACCCTTCCTTTCATGAAAAAATGGATAAAGGACATTCAGGATGTATCAAAAAAAAACACAAACCCACTAACAAATAGGAATGGTGGCTAGAGCAGTAGACTTGTAGTCAGGAAGAAATGAGTTTGAATCTTATCTCAAACACTAAGTTGTATGACCCTTATTGAGTCATTTTACTCCTCTCTCAAGTGTCTATTTCCTCATCTGTAATATGGGGATAATAAAAGCACTTACCTCACAGGATTGTTGTGAGGATCAAATAATACAATATAGAAATACAGGACTTCACAAAGCTTAAAACGCTATCTAAATCTTAGCAATTATTTTATCTTTGTTATCTTATCATTATCATAATCAGTTCATGATTAGTCAAATTGAGCATGCACAAAATGGAATCCATTAACTTTCCCCTCAATCCAAATCTCATGTGAATCCCTCTGTTTTTATCAAAAGCATCACTATTCTTCCAGTCACTCAGGTTCATGATCTAGGAATCAATCTTAGCTCTTCATTCTCCCCCATCCTTCATATCTAATCAGTTGCCAAATCTTATCAATTCTTCCTCCACAATATATCTTTCATCTTTTTCTTTTAGTCACATGAACATCACCACAGTTTATATCCTAGTCACTTTTTATCAGAACTATTGCAATAACTTCCTGAATTGATCTGCTTCTTTCTAGTCCATCCTCTGTGAAAGCTGCCAAAATGATTTTTTCTTTTTTTAATAGAACTTTTTCCAATAGTATTTTATTTTTCCATATACACATAAAGATAATTTTCAACATTTATTCTTGTAAGACTTTGTGTTCTAAATTTTTCTTCCTCCCTCCCCTACCTTCCCCCAGTTCAATTTTTTTTGAAAATTTGCAAGCAATCTGATATAGGTTATATATGCACAATCCTTTTAAATATATTTTCATATTTGTCATGTTGTACAAGAAAAACCAGACCAAAAGGCGGGGGGGGGGGAGAACTGTGAGGAAAAAACAAACAGAAAGTGAAAATAGTTTGCTTCTATCCACATTCTGTCTCCATAGTTCTCTCTCTGGGTGCACTTGGCATTTTCCATCCCAAGTGCTTTTCTAAAGCACACATCTGATCCATTTCCTAAAGCATACACATATTCCCCTGTCTGACATCACACTATATTCTCCATCTCCCATACCTGTTGACTGCTGGTATTATTTAATGCTAAGATACACTCTTAAAATCACAGATCTCTCATCATGCTCCTGTTTACTGGGATTGGGTTTCCCACCTCCCACAAGTGCCTAGTACAAATTGGGAATTTCCTAGGAAAGTCTCTCTGGTCCAGTAGTTTCCTGGATCCAGCTTCTAGGAAGATTTACCTTATGCTGATGGATAACTTTTAGACAAATTCCTGATTGAAGATTTCTGACACTTTCACTCTTCTGATCAGTAGTCATGATTACTCTCTCCTCTTCCAGAAGCATAAGAGAGGGGTAGACTGGAAAACATCTGACATTACCTACTTTATTGGATTGTAAAAATTACATGAGATTATAAAGTGGATGTAAGATGATTTCCAAACAAAAATGAGCTAGATTTGTTTCTTATGACTCTATATAGTAGAGCACCTATTCTTAATTATTTCTGTAATTTGAATGCATATTAAAAGACTGGGTTCACAGAGTGTAACTGATATCTTGAATTCTAAAGGTAACACTAGGGGTCTACACTTTTATCAAGATAGCTCATGGGCTCCACCAGTGGGCTTCTCATTAACAGTCATGACAGCAGACACAATTAACTCTTAGCAAAGATGTTTACTCAGATAATATAATTCCTGCAATACATTTCTCCCCATAAACCTTGGGTATACTCTCCAGCAAGTATACACAGTATCCGAGGGAAGAGTGGGTTCAATAGAATACAATCATAGTGAGGATTAGTTTAGGATATAAAACAAAGCAATCACACTGAGGATTTTAAAAAAAAGCAACTCACAATTTCTGATCTTGTGGGGTCAGAAAATCCTTTCTTTCTTCATAGAATCCTAACACACACACACACA